>JANZLD010022224.1:0-10568 GCA_026413575.1 Erythroxylum carthagenense
TAATTGACTGAAACTGTAAATTGCTTGTGATATGCATGAATTGGGTGAACCATCGATGATGGTTTCTCATTGAGTTCACAAACTCACCCAACATTGCAATTTTTTTTCAGGAATTGCCGAGTACCCCGTTAGACAAACGGGAGTATGTCTACTGCAAGTGAGTCAGAGTTTGAAGTCGGGATTAGTTTCACGTCTGCATTTGAGTCATTATGATTTTTATGTAAATTTGTGTTTCCACAGATAGTCCTGTTATTATAGAGGGCCCAATTGATAAATGTTGTATTGTAATGTGTTTATTGAAAATGTTAAGAAATGACATTGAGCCTAATTTTGGCTACGGATTTATAAGCATAAAATGATTAAATGTTGTTGAAAGTTTTATGACTGAAAGTATGTTTTGATCGAAATGTTTTCATATCACGGGCCCAAATTGTTTATTGATTTACGTGCACTCGATTGTTTTCAAATAAATAAAAATGTCTTACTGCATTTTCGAACTGTTTAACCGCTCTAGTATACCACCCTCGTGAGGCACTGGCTCGGATACCACCATTGGTATCGGGTTTGGGTCTTGCGGGAGTGGGATGCTACAATCAGAAGATGGTTGGGTCAAAGATGCATCAGACAATGGGTAGGTCAAAGATGCATCAGACGATGGCTTGATCAAAGATACATCAGACGATGGCTAAGTCAAAGATGCATCAGATGATGGCTTGGTCAAGGATGAATTAGACAATAGCTAGGTCAAAGATGCATCAGACGATAGCTAGGTTAAAGATTCATCAAACGAAGGGATTCTACAAGGTCTTCCTCACATCACCAAAAGTTCTAAATCACTAATTACACTCTCCAGAGCATCTCCACTTATAAAGATCATAACCTTCTACTTCGATTTCCAAAAATTTCATACTATATATCATTGGAAAGTTAGAAGGATAAGCTACTATTTCTAGAAGACAAATTTTTTAATTTAGCCTAGATCAATATAGTTTTTCCCCTGAAGTCAGAACACAAATTTACCCTTATGAAAGACTTGAAAATTTTCCCAAATTCACTTCCTCTAATCCAACATCATTCTTATCCATTCAACTACATCTCATCATTCATAATTCCTATTTTCTTTTCCATAACATCTCACTTATGTATACATATAACAACAATTCGTGTTCAAAAATCATCAACTCAATTTGGTAATTTCTTTAAGTATATCTAATTTCAACTCACATCATCCATACATAATTCATATTTCATTAACTCCAAGGATAAGAGTTTACAAAGTTTTAATGGCATTCCAAGCCACATTACATTATCAATATCAAAATACAAAATACAAAATACAAAAGATACACAACCCAATAATTCTCAAAATGCATTTAAAGTCTTGCTTTTACAAAATCTAACTTAATTTCCAAAAACATTGTAAAAGTGTTATGATGTCTTGACTTTTGGTTACTTGATCTCATTTTCTTCACCTAAAGATTGGAAAAAAAAAAGGGGGCTAAGCTTGAAAGCTCGTAGGTAACAAGTTTATAATGGAGAATAAGCAAAATCGTTGAAATGTTCATTTGTCATATAAAAGTCATAATGAATTCATTAAACGCTTCGTTCTCAAATTCTCAGTCAAATTCACAATTCTAGCTCAAAACTCACAGTTAAAATATCATCACATAAAATAGCATATACATTTAACTATCAATGTAGAACACTCAAAGTATGCAACATACTTGACAATTCAAAGATGCAATGCACAAACAAATGGCTCAAGGGTTCCATGGAATGAAATGATGAAACCAAAGTTTACACTATGATTTGAGCCTTAGTTCTTACCCTTAGAGGTCAAATCAAAAATATAATCCAAGGATTGCATTATAGGATGCAATCTCGGGTCGTCTCACTTAATCAAAACCTAAACGAATGGACCTAAGCTAACCTATGTGTCATGAAATGCAAGCTAAATTGGTAAGGAAGGAATTTTTGTTCTCTGGAAATCTTAACTAAATTAAAAGGAATTATAAGAAAAATGTGTAAAAATGTGTTTTTGGATTTTTGAGAGTGTAAAAATAGGAAGATAAAGACAATGATCAAATGGTGATAATATCCTTTTGAAAATGAGCTTTAGCTATCATAGTTCGAAATCAATTTTCAATGGGAGTGGGAATCACTAGGTTTCAAATGGGTAAACCTTAAAGAACTCTTTAAGTCCAAGGTATTAATCAATGAACTCCATTTTTAAGACCTTGTTAAATGCCCTTAGTGTTTGTAGTGGGTAAGTCAATGCAACAAGTCATTTGGGATCTCAAATCAACTCAATATCAAACATAACTATGCAAGATAAAAGAAATTCAACAAGATCGCAAATAGACATATATGAGACTTCATATATTTAATCTCAAAGTTCTACATCAACAAATCCCAACAACACATTGAATATCCAACACTTGATTAAACTCTAATCAAGAATGTTCAACTACAAATTACAAATCCTAAACCTAGGAGTTCATAAATCATAGCTAAATATGGATTACGTTATTTCCCTTTTAAGTTCGTTAAACTCAAGCCATTGCTACATCTTCAAAACGAGAGAGGTGTCCAGCCACGTATAGCTCCAAGATACTTCACAACTGAGAACCCACTAGAGACACCCATGGTAGCAATCGACAGTGGAAAAATGGAAAAAATGGTGCAGAAGAGAGAACAATGGTGTGCGTAAATGGAGAAGAAAGAGAGATGAAGTATGTATGTATGAAGTGTCGGCCTCCTCTCTCATTATATCTTAGCCTAAAATAGATCTTTTTCATAAAATGGGTTGATAGATCGGGTTGCATAGTCAGTTAGTTTGTTGAAAATGGTCTGAGTCTGTGCCAATTCAAAGATTTCGCTGCGAAAAGAGGATGAGTTTGCCGCAGCAAACTTTTCCTGAAAGGTTTATTAAATCAACTTCAGCTTTCGCAGCAACACAAACATATTCTTCACCGCGGTGAACTTTTCCCGAAAGGCCTCTTCAGTAAATCTTTAGACTTCTCCGCGACAAAACATCCACTTCGTTGCGAAGAAGTTGCTTATTGCCCTTATTGACTTGTCATCTTTGGCTTTCACTCCTTAGCTCTACTTCTTGAATCTCTTACGATAAGAAATGGTAGTTTACAATATAAATTGTTCTAGAAAATTAATTTAGTGCAATTACTAATTATTTGTGACAATTTTACCCTCAAACTACATAAATTAAAGGCAATCAGTCAAGAGTTAAATTAAACATAAAATCTGAAAATAAGAGTCAAGAAGTATAATATAAACCATGAAATTATCACCAATTGATATAAGAAACTAAGGTTCAATCAAATTCTCCCACACATAGACCTTTGTACTATTGGAAAAAGTTTCTAAAAGTCAAAGAGACACAAGTGTAAAAGAAAATTTCGACCATGCTTAAAAATGAGAGAAAAAAATCAGTTAAGTCACTTCCTCAGAAATCATCCTAAGTAGACTGAAAGACGGCTAAGAAAATAAACACTATAAGCATTTAATCGAAGAGATTAGGCAAAAGAGATTTCTCTCAAGGAAATGTGTTTCATCTCTCAACTCACTTGTCTTGGGATAATTTTGCTCTTTACAATCTGCTTAGTTTATTCTCTTCTATAAGCTTGTGATATTCTACCTCTCCACCACAAGAATTCTAATTTCAAAAATCAAGAGGAATTTTTAAGGCTGTAATGTACGGAAGGCTAAATGAAACGGATTGAACAAAAGAAGGAACAATGAGTACATGCACCACAATTATTTTTCTCATGAAACAAACGCCAACTATAAGTAGGAAAATATTTACACATATGACAAACATAATTTAAGACATTTTTATTACATTTCTCTTTTGAGAAAATTTTCTATTTTTTCACATTTTTGGAATTTTTGGGACTCTTTTTCTTTCTTGTCTTTTTTTTCTTTTTATCAGCTTTAACTAGAGATGAGATACTCATATTAACAAAATTTTTGGAACTTTTGGAATTTTTGGAATTTTTGGGTGTATGTTTGGGTAAGTAAGGTTTGGAAAGAAATGCCTCTATCATATTAACAAAATTTTAGTTCATCAAGCTTTGATCAAGAGTTAAGATAAGTTCTAGAGAGATATGAAATTAAGCACATACATAAAAAAAAAGAAAGAATTCAGGCCTAAATATCCTTCCAACAAGGTTAGATCTTAATTAAGCAATCTTAAGGTTTAAAGACACATAACGCTACTCTCTTAGCGTACCCTCACTTGCTTCTTATGAAAACATCGGAAACGAAATTAACCAAAATCAACTATCATTTAAAAACATAAATGCTATTTTCAAAAATACATGGGTAACTTTGAAATTTATAAAACCTTCAAGACACGGGAGTGAAAAGAATCTAATTAGAGAGAATTATTGAGATGAGGGACTTTAGAACAGTTTCTTTATGAAGGATAGTGTCGTTGCGGCGAGCACTGTGGCAAAAAATGGCAGAAACAATTGAAACATGCAATTTTCCTCAATTACCAAGTTTAAAAATTTGCATGTGACACACAAATGACTTGCACAAGCGATTAAATGGTCAAAAATGATGCATAAATCAGAATTGCCAAAATGGAACAACCTCCCCCACACTTACACGTCATATCGTCCTCAATGTGAAAAACAATTAAAACACATTATGCATTAAAAAGGAAGTGGAAGGTGATTGAATAACAACACATCGGGAAATGCACAAAGAGATTTATATAGATAACCGGCCATTAATGTTGTACATGACAAAAAAGTAACTGAGAATCCAACAAACTGAAAACTAAAACAAAACTAAGGAAAACACAAAGAACAAATGACTCGAGCTACTCCATAGGATGATCATCCCCAGAGCCAGAGGGACCTGCTCCCGATGCGCCAACGCCACTCAGGTGGTCATCTTCATCAGATGGTAGCTGGAAGTGAAGGTGCTCAGCGAGCAATGCATCCATGCGTCGACAATACCGCCTATCTCGGTTATATAGCCTCGCTCCTTCTACCTGGCTATCTCCTAGAAGAGAGTGTCCCGGAGATGAGCGAGATCTGCACAAAGTCCGTCGACTCTATCAGTGCGGGTCTGTAAAGTCACAGGCTCAAGAGTGTCCTAAGTTGGAGGATTGTCCTCATCTGGTGCTGCAATTGCAGAGGTTGCACCAATGTCCTGAACCTGGGTGGAGGACTGAGGTGGGTGAATTGTTGGTTGTTTTAGGTGGGTATACTTAAAGAGTGAGGTCAAGTCGAAATAACTGTCATTGTCTAATTCTGAGACATTATGTGCCCAGAAAATGTCGGTGATAAGATGGGGAATGGTGATTGTGTTAGTGAATTTTGCGATGGTGATGGAGTTATGTAAGGTAGAGGCAATAGCATTAGCTATATCGACTGGGCAACCAGTTATTAGGAGGTATATATGGAGGGCTTGTTGTTTAGTGATGTAGGCGAGGTGGTTGGTTAGGATGATATTGTTACAAACAAGATGGAGCCAAGGACAAGCTACGGGTTGGAGATCAGATCTCTTTAAGTACACTTGATAGTATCATGGTCGATGCCATTCGACGCCCTCTTAATAGAGGGTGTGAATTACATCGTCGAATGGGTAATTATGTATCAATTGATCATAGTGGCAATAGAGAATGGGAGGAAGATTGAAGTGGCGACAAATGCTAACAGTGGTGAATGCATTGGGTGCTTTAACACCACGAAAATTAATTTCCATGGTGTTATGGAATCTGACATATATGTAGAAATGGAAAACAAATTTATCGTTACCTTGGTCTCGAGGTTTGACTAATCCTGTAAATTGAGAGTTTACAAGTTGTTGGACAAAAGGATTGTTAGGGGGAGCTAAAGGAAAAGGTCACTCTTTGATAAAGGGCCTAGTATCCACTTTTTCAACTAATTTGGAAAAAATGAAACTATCCAAAGAATTGGAATCACTAGGGGGACTAGGAGGGCAGTAGGGGTACTACAGCTTGGAAGCTTAACACGAGGCATTGTTCTGCAAATATGCACATTGCAATATATATTAAGAAAAGGATTAAAACAAACTATCCTAAAAAAATTGAAACTAAAATGGAGAATAGAAAAGAGAACAAAATAATAAATGTAACCTACCCTAAACAATACACAAACTAAGAAGAAATAAGGAAAAGAGAAGAAGACTTACGAAAAGGGAAGGGAAATTGTGAAAAGAGTCGGAGGAGAGGAAACATCAGGAGCGTCATGACGATGAAAGAGGGGTAGAGACGAGAGGAGGGGTCGGGGGTGTTATATAGGTTTTTAGGTTGGAAATGACGAAAAGGGACAGAGGGAATACAAAGGGTTAAAAGAAAATAAGGGTGGAAGGATAATTTCATCGTGTCAACTTTGCACAAATTAAACTTTCACCGTAGCAAACTTAACCCTAGTCGTAAAAACAGTGAAATATTGATGTTTTGCCACAGCAGCATGAACTCACGCTATGGAGAAATTAACCCAAAAGGAACAAAGAAGAATGCGAGAAAGTTCACGCAACGATGTGAAATGCATGCCACGGTGAAATAAACCCGAATGGAATAAAAAGAAATGAAGTTGTTTGCCATGGTGAGAGGATGAGATCATGCTGCGATGAAATTTATCTGACAGAAATAGAAAAAACTGTAAGGAATTTTTTCCACGGCGACGTGGAATCCACACCGTGGAGAAATTTTTCCGAGAGCAATATGAAGGAAAATAAGATAAGTTCACTGCAATGACGATGACTTCACGCTGCGGCAAAAGTTACCTAGAAAGAAAACAAGCAAAGATAGAAATGAGAAACTTGGCTCCCAAACATACAAAAGACTCAAGCTAGATACTCAATTCACTTAGAATTCATATAAAAGGTTTTTTGGAACTAGAATAACTCAAGAAAACAAAGTGCAATCCAATCAACCACATCAATTTCCTCAAACATGGAAGATGTATCATGCATCAAGCTAAAAAACACGACAAACATAATCAGGAAAGGAATTATTGAATTGAAAAACTACATAAACTAAAAGTAAAACCTATATCCTACTAAATTGGTTTCTCACCCCACACTTATTCAACATACTAATGCATCCACAACGTCATACTCAATCACAGAGAAAAAGTAAGTAAACACGGGAAGGGCAAAAATGACATGATGATTACGGAGGATCTTGGGTCTCCTAGTGAACGTTTGGTAGATAGCTATGCTATGGTGAGACAACTTGACCATTTGCCACTTCGGTGTTAATGTCCACAATTCTTGATTCACCTGAAACATTAACGGAAAACCCTTCTTCTAACGGGCCATTAGTGACAATCAAAGAATTCAATGACTTCAGTGCAGAGCTAGAGTAAACTTGTTGGAGTTCAAACTCAGAGCATGCATCATCAATAACAATATCAAGCATGTTAACCCCTAAAAGAAAATAATCCTCATGGGGATGTTTTCTAGCTTCGTACAAGTTAAAGCTCACTTGTTGGTCTCCTACCTCTTTGGTGATGGTACCTTTTTTCATACTAATCATAGTTCTAGCAGTCCTTAAGAAGGGTCTACCGATAGGTAGTGTCCTGCACAACCTCAGAAGACATGTTAAGTACATAAAAATCAGCTGGAAAGACCAAACCCTTTACCTGGACCAAAATGTCTTCTATGATGCCCACTGAATGCCAAAGAGACATATCAGCCAATTGTAAGACTACAGATGTAGGCTCTAGACTTTTGACTCCTAATGATGTATAAACAAACTTAGGCATCAAATTGATGGCCACTCCTAGATCTAACAAGGCTTCTCCTATGGTAACTTTTCCTATAGTGCATAGAATGGTGAAAGATCCAGGGTCTTGGCATTTTACTGGTATTTGGGGTTTGAAAAGTGCGGACACATTTTACTTGTACTCTTTCATTCGATCAAAACTTTCTTTTGTTGGTGCACAAGTCCTTAAGATATTTAGCATATGCAGGAACCCTTTTCACTAGATCAAGTAAAGGGATGTTGACTTCTATTTTCCCAAACAAGCCAATGACATCTTTCTCATGTTTAAAATCAGTCATGCTTTTGCTAAGCAAATATGAATTTGGAAAAGGAAAGTCTATCAGGCTTACCTTCTTCTCATTTTCTTCATGGGCTCCTTGCTTGCTTGATTCCTGGTTGGTTTCAGAATTTGCTTCCTTACTCTTCAATTGTTTTGACTCCTTTTCAGTCAAAAGTGCTCTCTCCTTGAAACTTTCAAACTTCTTAACTCTCTGAGTTATTAAGGCAATTCTCTGCTCTCAATCTCCTCCTTATCTTCTTCCTCATCTTGATTTTTGAACTGCACTTGTTTCCCATTTTGGAAGGTTATGGCATTCAAGCTTTTGGGGTTCGTAACAATATTGAAGGGGATAGCTCCACTGTTTCTCGCTTGATTCTCACTCATGTTGTTGGATAATTGAGTGATGAAGGAATTGATATTCTTAGCTTTCATCTCCTATTGCTCCATTCTCTTTTCTAGAGCATTAAACCAAGCAGCAATTTTAGAAGAATCCTGTTGAATGAGAGAGGGTATTGCATTGAATTAGTTGTTGCTCGAAGTCCTTTCCTCCTTAATGAGCTCCATTATATTATACAGAAGTTGGTTAGTGTCCTCCTTTAGTGGAACAGTCAGAGCTTGTTGCTGGTTGTGGAACTAGTTTCAGCGACTCCACCTTGTTCAAATCTGTTCGGACCTCTTCCTTCCTCATTCCTCCAACCGAGCCTGGGATTTGTTTTCCATCCTTCGTTATAGGTGTTAGAATAGGAGTCCCATTTTTGATTGGGTCGACTTTGATACATAGCAGACACCTCTTCATAACAATTGGGGCAGACACTAGATATGTGTGTTACTGACCCAAAAGCATCACAACTGGATGCAGTAAGATCCATAGAAGATGTTGGGCAAGGAGCACTCAAGTTTTTCAGTTCGGCAGTAATGAAGGACAATTGTGAAGTCACTTTACTCTCCAAAGAGTCAACTTTAAACTCCAGACTCTCCATTCTTCTGGATTGGGCTGTCAAAGCTCACAACTAATGTACACCTCTGGTATCTCTAACATTGTACTATTGATGATTTAAAGCCATCTTCTTGGTCAAATCCTATGCCTTCAAAGCTATAAGGTTAATCAAGGAACCTCTCGATGTCGCATTTAGCATACCTTTATCTTGACCTTTCAGTCTATCGTAAAAATACTGCACTAGCTGCTCATCAGGTATCTGATGGTGGAGGCATCTGGATAACAAGTCTTGGAAGCTATTCCAATAATCATAGAGTGACTCATCATAATCTTGACATGCTGGATAGATTTCCTACCTCATTGATGAAGTTTTGGAGGTCGGAAAATATTTCTCCAGGAATGCCTTTCGCAGATTGGCCCAACTATGTAGGCATTCGCCACATGTCTTGAGAGGCTCATATGTCACTCCCTTGCTTTTCCCTCAAAGGATAAGTGAAAAACCTTCCATAATACTTGATCAAGTGAAGTTCTTATAGGTTTCATGCTTTGACAAATCATAGACAAAGATTGCAAATGGATGTAGGGATCTTCTCCTGTCCAGCCATGAAATTTAGGAAGAGAGTTAATGAGTAAACCTTTAAATTCAAAATTCACGTCAAAATTAGGACAAGCAGCACTAAATAGGTGATAGTTCGCATCAGAGATAGTCACCTCCCTAATGGTCCTTCTTCTTTAATTTCCGTTATTCTCACCAACTCACTGATGCTCCCTAAGTCACTTCCTTAATAGTCCTTCTTCTTTAATTTCCTTTATTCTCACCAACTCACTCCTACTCCCCATTATCACCATTCCTAGGCTGATTAGCATTAAGTTAAGGTTTTGCAGAAAAGTTAGGTTCTCAGCCATGATCACTCCTTCTATCGATTCTCTCTCACTATTTGGTTGACTAGACTCCTCTTCAACAACTACCTAGCTTCTCTCTTTTTCTCTCTTCTCCTTTCTAATCTTTCTTAAGTGTCTCTAAATTTTAAGGTAGAAAGGCAGAAGTTTTACTTTCCGAGGCATACGCGGGAACAATTTAGTGAAAATAAAATGTAACAAAATTTACTTGCAAGCACACAAAGTCAAAAGAAAAGGCGAGATGTGAAGGATGCAAGTGTGTAGGTGTATGAAAGTGTTGGACCCCGTTCCCAGAGCCCAACTCTCATAGTCCTGAAGCCTTCTGCTTATAACCTTGCAGGGTCCTTAACTATAACTCCACATTCGTTGTGAGCGCACACTATTTAAACACAAAAATCATAAGTTGACTTATTCATATAAGTTGTAGATTTATGACTCAAGTTCGTTCTGAAATAAGAATCAACTCAAACGGAGTTATATAACTCAAGATATGCATCAAAAACCTAAAAGAGTTCATAACCAAAACATGCTCTCCTAACCGACCATTCACTTACTTTTATGCAAACTTATTTAATTTAACTCCAAATGAGCACCAAATTTTATTTAGAGGAAGATATATGTCTTGGTAATCTAATGGTTCAAGTCTCACCTCAATTGGAGGTCGGATGGGGGAGTTATGCACAAAA
>JANZLD010022252.1:0-10567 GCA_026413575.1 Erythroxylum carthagenense
TGCATGTCACTGTGTATGCATGTGCAATTAATCTCATTTATCACTGATGCAAGGTCACTATACGTGCATTCAATTATTTTAGCACTCACTGCTTAAATTACCGATATGCCTATCACATCGGTAACGGGATGTTACAGGTACAGTGAGTGTGCTCTTAAATAATATAAACTGGTGTTCTTTCACTAACCATACATCAATATTTTGATTGTATCTCGATCTATAGGATTCCAAATGAGATGATGAGATGATTTTTTATTTGGAGTAAACTAGAGAAATAGGGCTACAAATCATATGAAAAAGTGGAATTGTGATTCAGCCTCTAAGATGTTGAATTTCTTGATATAAGTTATGCATAGAACACTGTTTTCGAATATGGATAACCGATAATGTTTGAGGTATATCTTCCAAATTACTGAACCAAATTGAGTGATTGTAGTGTCAATGGATAGATGAGACATAGAGGAACACTTTTCTAGAAGAGAGTATGACCGAATTTCCTCATTTTCAGCTTCTGATTGGACTTAAACAGTAGACCTGAAAAGGGTGTTTTGGACAAATCCGAAAGTGATTCAATGAATTATGAATTGTTATTTAATGGTTTTTTTAAGGTATAAACCTAAGTATAAATTATACTTAGATGAGATTTGATATGGGAATGATTTTCTGATGAAATTAAAGAAAAGGTACCCGGGATTGTCATGAACATGCATTGTACAAAATCCCTTTCATACATGTGCATTATTGAATAATTATAATTGTGCAAAGTTGTAACGTGTGTGAAATGTGTATTGCAGAAATGAAATATGCAGGTTAGAACGTCCATATTCAGACGTTTCCAGAATTTGGAAGCGAATGCCATACTGGAGCATACTGGGAGTAGACCGAGATGGTCTCACTTTATTGTTTCCTTTGTTTCAATTTTGTATTAATTGACTACTGAATGTGATTAACCAATGTTGGTTTCCAGACAGGAGGTTCGATGATTATTATGTTTGATTTGGATATTGAAGTGTACTTAATATGATTATTAAATGTGTTCTGAATGTGCATTTGTATATGAATGAAAGTGCGAATTCTCAACTCTACTGCTGAATGCCCAACTAAGATCCGATGATATTAAATGGGTATATGCAAATGTGGGTGATGCATTCCATCTCATGAATGCATGAAACATAATGTTTGTTATGACCAGAGTAGCCACCGATCATAGCTTAAAGCTCAATGAGTGAAAATGAGCTTCGAGCTCAAAAGTGCATCAGAGCCTCAGGCTCAACGTTTAATGAGCCCTGTATCCCTCAAGAGGATAAGGGACAGTTATCAATGAGTCCTATATGGGATAGTTTAGGCACTCAGTCACAAGAAATTAACAAATTGAAAGTGAGTCTCATACACACTACATATGCATAATATGAATGATTAAGTGTATTGAATGGGAAATGTGAAATAATGTGAGATGTGAAATAATGTTATTTATGTGTTATATGACTAGGTGAGCCATCGATAATGGTCACTCATTGAGTTCACAAAACTTACCCAAAATTTTCAATTATTTTTCAGGATCAGATGAATACCCCGTTAGGCCAACAGGAGTATATTTATAGCATACAAGTGAAGGATAGAGGTCGGGATCAATTTGTGTCTGCATTGCATTTCTTTACATTGTATTTAATTGTATATTTCATAGCTTTTTGTAAAAATTTGTATTTTCAAACTACTAAAGTGTTTTGGATTTGTGAATGAGCCCAAATGGCTATTGTAAATATTGTTGACTATATTGTGTAACTGAAAATGTTTATTAATGAAATTGGGCCCAATTGGTTATGGATTTCTGTACATTATGTTTGTGGTTTCAAACATAAATTTGTACAAAGTTTTGACTGATTGAGTGTTCTAGCATGTCACCCTCGCGGGGCATGGACTCTGATATCACCTATCAATGTCGGGTTCGGTCTTGAGGGAGGGGGGTACTACACAACATTTAAGTTGAGAATCACTTTTTCAATCATATGCATATTCACATTTTTCATCAGAACTAGGTCTAGCATTTAACAATCAAGAAATGTATCACATATTTCATCAAATTCATATTTAAGGAGCACTTAAATGTTCTCACATTTATCAAACTCCTTAGACATTCAATGTCTGGAAATCAAAAAAATCATAATCATATTGCTAAATCATTCAATGCATAATACAAACAGAACAATCAGTAAGTAAAACCATCTTGGTCAACTCACAGTTAACATTAGCTTCCATGATATAGAAACTTCTAGATGCAGATGTTCTATCCTGTGTATCAACATCATACAATACAAATTTACACACATGATTAATTGCACCATCATATGAACACTCAATTATAGGCATATATGTATGTGCTGTGTATAATGCATGCTTAATGACAATCCTGAGAACATCATCTAAATTTACATCTTATGCTTATTCTCATTTCGTAATTCATATATGTCTGATTGAAATTAGGTTTGCACTTCAATTGTACATGATATTCTAAGTTCACCATTCAATCTTTACCCTTTATATGTGTCTAGCTTATTCTTAAGCTTAAACCTTAAGAACACTTAGTTTTTCTAATGTCATAACCCAAATTGCTTATCATTTCTTTTATAACATTATATGCTCTTATAATACTCAATTCTCATTCACGGTTACTTAATATATATTACTCAAATCCTTTAGAACATAACTATAATCATATGCACATCTTCATTCTTACTACTCTCATGCCTTTGGTACTTGGATATCATCCATTCATTCACTAAGTTATAACCCCAATTATCACTTCAAATATATCACACTTTATTCAGTTAATCAAGGCATCATTCTAGGTTCATTACGAGTCCCATTTACGCCTTAATTAAGACCAATTGACCCATGAATGTCAGTTACGTGAACCTTTACAGGTCTCTTATAGAAACTAGAATTTTTGACCCTCTAGACATCAAAATCTCTTCTCAAGGTCTTCATAGAACTTTTAAATCTTGAAGTCCTCTTTAACAAAATATGTAAATGACTTCAATTCAAGTTATACAAAAAAAAGTCATCCTATTTTCCCCAAACTATATTCAAGTGCATCCACATTTTCCGGTTTCTAACTCTTTACTTACTACATTCACTACCTTAAGCTTGTCTATCATTTCTAACTCAACTTCTCCTCATTTTCCAATCATTATAAATCCATTTCCACTTAATATCATCAATCAAAAATTATATTCCATGATTGATCATGAGCACTAATAACAAAACATACATAGATATACACATTCATCATTGACTTCCTGCACATATTCGACTTCATTTCCACATTCATTTCAGTTTTGTCACCTTAATTCTTCCCATTTCAAGGTACCACCTTACTCCCTTTATTTAGATCTAGACTCATTTTATTTCATCACAAAACACCCAAAGAGGTTCACATTAATTCATTAACAAAATAGAATAAAAACCTATTATGTATCCTATTTTTTTGCACTTTTTCCTACACTCAGTACTCCAATTCAGGTCAAAATTCAAAACTTTTAAAGACCGAATTTGAATTTGATGTCTTAATTGAAAAAGTATTCATATGTCTCTAATTTAATTCAAATCAAAAATCACCTCATTTAGATATCTACAGAAAAAGTTATGGTTAAATTTCAAATGCATAATCAATGGAAAATGTTACAGCTAGCATTTTTCCATCACCTTTTGAACACCATTTACTCAATTTAATCCTACAATATGTCATTTCGTAATCTATTACCCATCAAAACAAAAAAGTACGACATGAATCTATTCACATTTCTAATCCACATTTTAGCATGTACCATGCTCATTTTATGAACATTTAGCTCTTAACTATCATCAAAATGTTTTCCATTCATCAATTCAAGAAGAGTGACGCTTATACTTGATTTAGCTTCAAGATCTCTCTTAACCCTAGCTTTCTTCTCTCACTCTTGCATCATCATTCAAGGGTGGTAGGATTAGATCTGTAATAAGAAATGAAGAAAATGGTATGACTACTAATGGAATAAAGCAATGTTCGACTTTGAGGTTGGAGAAGAAAGTGTCATAGATGGAGAGAAGAATGAAGAAAATGGAGAAGATGGAGAAGAGAAAAGCATGAATCATGTTTAGCTAGTGGAAGACCCAAAATATGGTCTTTCACTTAATAAATTCGTGACTTAAACATGTTGTGTGGTAGGTGACACTTGTCACCTGCCACATGTCACTCTCTCAAGGTCTCTTATTAGTCATTTGATAATTAGTCCATTTGTCTCCAATTTCTACTCTGATTGTCTCCCAATTTTTAATGACATAAGTCATTAAATTCCAAAGTCATTTACAAAAATCTCTATTTCCATTTGACTCTTATTTCTACTACTATTCATCAGTTTTTTTTCATTTGGCATTTTCCTAGTCTAAAAGTACCCAAAATTTTAGGATTTTCCTAAATTTTCACTAAAAATTCTGAGTCAATGAATAGACTCTCCAAATTAATGCTTAACACATACAATTTACAATTTCAAATATAATCACATTTATAGATCAATTATACCCAGAAAACATCAATGAATGCATATACAATAATTTTAGTGTTCAAAAATCAATTTCCGTGTGTATGTATCCTACATTATGCATGAGCATGAAATGCATTTTTTTCTAAACTCTCATTATTGTTTTCTCAATTATAGAAATCTAGGGTTCTAACCCTTAGTATGGAAATGGGATGTTACATTTCTCCCCCTTAACAACTTTAATCCTTGAAATTCTTATCTGATTAATTAAAAAGGTAGGGGTATTGTTTTTTAATATACTCCTCCATTTCCCATTTAGCTTCATCGCGTGAATAATCTCTTCTACTTGACTATGATCAACGGAATCACTCGGTCTTTTAGTACTTATTATGATATCACACTATCATAACTGTTTCCTCAATTACTTCAGATTACTTGCAATTTCACTTCCAATTTCAATACTTATTATGATATCACACTATTGTAACTATTTCCTCAATTATTTTGTATTACTCACAATTTCACTTCCAGTTTCAATAACACATATCAACTCATAAAAATATTTCCTAAACATATCCATATAACACTGTGTGGATCTGAAACATCTTTTGTTGCAAATACTAACTCATAAGTCCATGGTCCTATTCTCACATTAATTTCGTATAGACCAATTTATGTTGGGCTTAACTCCCTCCTTTTTCTCAATCTAAGCTCATCTTTCCATGACAATACTCTCATAATTATTTCATCTTTCACTTGATATTTAACATCTCTTTAGAGTTAATACACTTAACTCTTATATCTATATCACTATATTCCCTATCTTCGATGTTGATGCACCTAACCCTTTTGTCTTCCTTGAATCGCTTAATTTCTAATGCAAATCAATTTCACTTATCAATATCATCTTTAATGAATTCTGGCATTCATCTATTTTTAAGCCTTATTCATCCCAGTATAAAGGCAGACGACTCTTTTTATCGTATAATACCTCATACGATATTCAAATGATATCACTGTGATGATGATTGCTATGCTTAAATTCAGTTAAAACTATACATTGACCTCATGTTCCTATGAACTCCAAAATATAAGATTTAAGCATATCTCCAATAGTTAAGACTGTTGGTAACTCATACATGCAATCTCTTGGCTCTACATCCTTAGTTATTAAATGCTATTTCGACGTATTCCTACTAAGATGTATAGTATAGGTTGTTATTTGTGTTTTCTCTAGTAGTCTCTTTGCTCAATCATCTTTATCAAGTACCCATACTCCTTACTTTAATCATAAGGTACCATTTTTCCTATTCAAACTCAAAATTCAGATTTATTTTCAATTTCTCAGTAACATTCATAGTCTCTAAATCCTCAATTTGGGCTTTGCTAATCTTTTTATATGAAACTGATCTTAAATTCAACAGCTAATAGTGCTTTGATTTGTCCAAAATCCAATTCAGCATTCTATACTCTTCATTGTACTAGATTTGGTAACCTTAATATCTAAATTTGTGCGACACTGCTATTGAATTTTCTATTCAATACATCATATTACGACACTAGCTTTACTAGGAAATACTCGTTTTCACAATCATAATCTTTTAGTAATCCTATCTGTTATCTCGGTCTTATATTCAATCCTTTCAAACTCAATAATTATCACAAACTTAAATGATCTATATATTTATATACATATCCAAAATGTTTCTGTATATATAATGTTTCTATACTTTCAAAGCAATCACTATTGCGGTAAGTTCTAAATCATGTATTTAATAATCAACTCACAGGATTTTAACTACCTCTATATATATGAAATTACTTTATTATGATACATTAGATTTCATCTTGATCTCTAGCATGAAACATCATTGTACATTACAACATCTCCAAATCCAAACGATATAATTAACTTCGGTGTTATAATTCCTCAAATTTCTCTTTACATTCATCAATCACACGATTTACACATTTTTCCTCAGACATTTTTTCAAAAGGCTATGATTAGTAAAAAATCATTAATAACTTCTGGTAGTGTCAAATATACAGCCAATTCTAGAAAACTCCAGAGTTTATATATATTCCTTGGAGTTTCTCACTTCATCAGTACCTCAATTTTCTTTTTGGGTCTCTCAATATGCCATGTTCAGATATTATAAGACCAAATATTTTATTTAATCAACCTAAGATTCACTCTTATCACTAATTAATCCAATCAAAATGGACACTTCATTCTTCAATATCATCACACTATTAGGGCCATTGACTCAAGTAGATAGTGCCAAAATTCTATGTGCCCATGATTAGTTCTTAAAATTCCTTAAGTAACAAATTCCTCAATGAGGTAATATTATCTCATGTTTTTTATTTTAGGTTTCCCAATTGACTTCTTTTCTTCAACGATTTTCTCAATTCAATCAATTTTCCTCTGATTTAACATTGACTTATTCTAATGTCTATTTATTCATACTAGTTTCTCCAAACATTTCAATTTATTTGCAATTTTAACTTCCTGTGTTGGTAACACATTCATCCGATATAATTTGTATATCCTGAACATATTTACATGGAATATAACGTGGACCTATATTCTCTACACACTAATAAGAATGTCGCCTCAAATCTAAGAATCCAATCATATAGTTGGATACCTTACGTCAAATAAAATGCATACGCTCTCAGTAGCATATTTTACCTCTTATGCTTTAGTCTCCACTAGGGATATGACTCCAATATTCACTTTTGATTCATTACACATTAATTTCTGATTTTTTCTTTCATTAATCATTCTTAAAATAAACTATCTGGTATGCTTAATCTAATTCGATGAAATTCTTCTTCAAAAGAAGATTTCTTGGTATTATCATCAATACTATTCATATAATCCTTATCAATCAATTGCATTTATCATTACTTATCAACCATTCTTAGTACCTCAAGAAGATCAATTTCTATCATTTCTTACACAATCATAATATTTTATTCATCCAACCTCAATGATGTAGTAGACGTGATTAATATCGCATATGCTTAGGTGTGTATCATCAAGGTCATCCCATTCTATCCCGAGATTCATTTTTGACTATACTCCGGCTTATATATATTACACTAATGATATTGATTTCAATTGATCCTAAACAATATTTCTCTCTTTATTCCTGCTCATAATTGGGGTATTTGTCATGATCATGATAGAAACCTATTTTTTTTAGGTCACCATCATGCCCTACACTTTCTTTCTCGCAATAAAACACATGCTAACATCAATTCTAATCTAATTTGTGTAGAATTTACTTATTCTAATGCTACACCATTTTATAATAATTTTACTACCATATTGATTACATTCACTCTTCCCATTTGATTCATCATCTTTTTCTTAGTCTCTTGTATACATAAAATCCTATCTTGTATACATTTCTAACTTTCTTCTTACTACATACATCATTCATCTCATGAAAGTTCATTTATTTCTATTTCATTCCCCTTTTATTCCTTCCTCGCTTCTATCTCTTTTTCCTATTATGATTTCTTTCATCTTCCATATGTATATCCTTAATCCATGCAGAATTATAAATGTAGAATCATCTTGAAATTCTAATCTCTATATCACAGACATATTATTATACTAAATCATAACTCTTATCACATTTATTTGAAATTCATTTCAAGTCCAAGTTTAACCTCTCAAGGTTATAGAAGAAAATTTTTATTTCCTTTCAACTTGGCTTGTACACTTTAAATCTCCTCATTCATATTTATATCACTTCTTTCTTTCATCATTCCATGACAATGTATTCATGTCCATTTCACATTCGAGGATATATTACCATAGTACAATATTGATATCATACTCATAATACATTCACTAATATAAATGTTTTGAACCTTTATCTATCGTATCTAACCATAAACTATTCCTATTGGGGCCCAAATTTTTTTTCCTCTAGTTAAGCATGATTTAAATAAATTATAGGGTTTTGATAGATTTATTTTTGGGAGTTTAAATGTTATATCTATCTTAGTAGGATTTATTTCATTGGATTGTTGAATTAGAGTAGTAAGAATGTTCAAGGGCATTTTTCGTAAGTCACTTAAGGATCAAGAGCCATAACGCATGAAGGAGGGGCAAAATGGACATTTTAGACTCATTAAAGGTATAAGTGGAAGAAGAAATGTTTGTCTTGCATTTGAAGAAGAGAAGAACGTGAGTGAGAGAGGAGAAGAGAGAAAATATGAAGAGAAGAGGAGAAAGGATAGAAAAGAAGAGAAAAAAGCTAGAGTTTCTATTTTCTTAGCTTTCAAAAAAAATCTTACATTCTCGTAGCAAGATGAGTTTAACTTAGTTCAACCATTTGATCAAAGTTTAGGGAATTGGGGCTAAAGCAAATTGAAGACCTTGAAGCTAAACAAGAAAGTATAAGCATTAACCCCTCTTGATTTGTTGAATGAAGCATATTTGGTGATATTTATATGTGAAATGAAAGTAAAAATGAAGTGAATATGTGTAGGAAGTTGATGATGAATGTATATTTATGTGTATGTTCTGTTATTAGTGTTCATGATCAATCATGGACTATAATTTATTTGTGAATGATATTGAGTTGAAATGAAGTTGAGAATGAAGAGGAAATGAAGTAGAAAAGATGGTTTAGGTACAAGATGGGTTATATGTGAAAGGTTGGAAGTGAAAAGCTAGAAAATGTAGCAAAACATGTTCATTTTGTATGCTTCTATGAAAGTTTGCTACACAGTTTGAACATGTTTCAATATTTTAGGCATAACTTGCACTGTAGTTAACCAAATGGAATTTTTTTTTATTTGGAGTAAATTAGAGAAATAGGGATACAAATTTTCTTATGAAATCGAGTTTTAATTCAGTATCTAAGAATTTCAACTTTTGGATGGAATTTGAGTACAGAATACTGTTTCAACATAAGAATAGTTCAAAAAAAAGTTTGTATAACTTTCAGATTTCTGAACCAAATTAGATGATTTTGGTGTTATTAGAAACTTAAGACAATGAGGAACATTTTTTTGGAATGAAGTATTATCAAATTTCTCCATTTACCTGATCAAAATGATCATGAAAAAGTTGACTCGAAGGTTTGGACTTTTGGAAGAGTTTGAGTATTTACAATTTATCTTAGTGAATATGCTATATATGGGTCCACAAATTGTATTCTTATTAACTGGGAATTTTTTCATTGATAAAGGGAATCAAGGAATGCAAGAGGATCAAGAGGAGAGGTATCTTTGAGCAAGGATTATGCAATGATTTTTAAGGTGGGATACATTTTTATAATTAAGTAATAAGCCATAAATGTTCCTTTCAAGAAATGGAAATAAACGATTTTCAAATACTTTATTCATGTGCATTTATTACTTTTTAAATGCTTTAATAATGTGCTAAATGTTTGTATATGAATTGTGTTACTGATTTATGAAATGCATGATGGAAATGATTTTGAAAGAATATAAAAATGATTTTTGAAAAGATGTTATGGTTATGAAATCAAGTTTTGGAAAAGTGCCATTTTGGGCAACTAGTTTACAAGTGGTGAAATGCATGATTATATGGCTTTGTGGTGGTCCCCTAAGTTAAGTCAAGTTCACTTTGACTAAAGGCTTCTCCCGCCTACCTGTTAGTGGCATCGAGCTCCTTTGTGAACTCCCCTAAGTTCACGAGTATGCAAGACCATTATATGGGATTGCGATAGTACATTTTGTTCACAGCTACACAGGACCATTATATGGAAATGGGTAGTACATTCTATTTATGGATCTACCAAAACCATTCTGATGTACTTATATGCTTATGATATGTCGATAAGTTGATGCATACATGATTTGTGTTATTGTAAATTGGTTGAGAATTTGATAACTGTGCATTTTATGATTCAATAAAAATTTTCTATGAAAAATGAACATTTTCAATGGTTTTGCTTATTTCTCTATTATAAACTTGTTACCTGTTGGGACCCGATCCGGGAACCGGATCCCAACCGAAAAACGGAACAGAAAAATCGAAAAGCGAGAAATCGCTAATC
>JANZLD010022261.1:0-10567 GCA_026413575.1 Erythroxylum carthagenense
AAGGAAGAAGAAGAAAGGAAAAAGAAGATAGAAGTAGGAGGGAGATGTCGGGTGAGTTTATATTTAAAAAGAATTTACCGACGAAAATTTCCGTAGGTAAATTCAAAAAATTTTATACCGCCAATAATTCCCGCCTTTTTAGCGACGGAAAGAAAATTTCCGTCGCTAAATTCATTTACCAACGAAATTTACCTACGGAATTTTCCTTAGGTAAACTCAAAATTTTTTATTCCGGCAAAAATTCCCTCAATTTTTAACGACGGAACGTATATCATTGCTAAATGTCGTTGCTAATTTCGTCGGCGATAGTAACGAGTATTATTACCGTCGCTAAATTACTCAATTTTAGCAACGGAAATATGCTTTCTGTCGCTAATTTCCAATGGTATATTTTCCGTCGGTAATTTATTACCGATGGCTATATTGTTCCGTCGCTAATATCCGTTGCAAATTTTACCGGAACAAATTCCCTCCAAATTTAGTGACGAATATTAGTACCGTCGCTAAATTACTCAATTTTAGCGACGGAAAACATATTTCCTTTGCTAATTGCCGACGGAAATTTTTCCGTTGCTAATCTACATTTTTCTTGTAGTGGCTAGGCTTGGTAAGGGCTAATTCAGGCTTGGACCTAAGGCTTAATTGTGTTTAAGGCTCCTAATCAAAGCCCACACTTGAGTAACCTGAAATTCGGTTAAGTTCGAGTCAAATTCGATTAGGTTTTTAATAAAATTTGTAAACATATTCGTTTTAAAAAAAATCTAAATCCAACTTAAAATCTAGTCAATTACGATTGAATATGTTAATTTTGGGCCAAACTAGACTGGTTCGGATAAAAATTGTCATTCCTACCCCAGCCTCAACAAAGGGTTTTCATCATTCAAAGCCTTATTGTAAAACTTTGGGGAATTTTGTAAGGGTTGACCATGGCTTACTAACTGGAATATAGGTTAGTTTAACTACATTCTGATTGCAAAAAGGTAGTTGAACTTTTTAATAATGATAGCAACGACTTATGGGAGAATACCATCCTCAGGCAAATTAGATTGTTTTTGGACCAGGACTGGCAAGTAAATATTAGCCACATATATACGGAAACAAATGTTCTGACAGACTCACTCACCAAAATAAGTTTTGCATTACTAGCTAGTAGGAATCCATGTACTAAGTACACTTCCCCGACACGTAGAAAGGTCGATGTTGCAGGTTGAACTCCTACAATAAGCAATGTTTTGCTTCTTTTGTATGATAAAAAAAAAAAACCCTTAGCGCAGCAACAAGACATTCCTATGGTCGCATCCCTCGAAACATTTGTATAAATTTATATTTTATTAAAAGCAGTTGATTATTACATATACATTTATAATTCTCAAAGTTAGCGTGTGAGATTTACCTTTTAGCCACTTGCAGTAGAATAAAGTTATCCAAAATACATATTAATTGACTTAATAACAATTATATTATTTAAAAAATCATATGTAAAGGAGACTTCATAACTTTGTATTAATATTAAAAAATGACTATAAATTAACTTGAATTTAATATTATTTAAAAATTATATAAATTGTTGTATATATATTTTTTAATATAGAAGAACTTTCACATCATGTACCTATACACCACACCCACGAACACGATCCTCTTACATTTCACATTCAGAAAACTCTATTACTAACATGTAGTCAAATTCAGATTTTAAAGATTGATTTAGTGGTTAAAATAAAATATTGAAGTGACATCGTTTTAATATAAAATTTGATCTTCAATACTATTTGGATAAGGTATTAGGCGAAAAGTCGAATTTGAATTGTAATATTATAAAAATGCAATTAATATATGATACCCACTTACATCAACTTATAGTTTTCCAACAACGTCAAGTAGACGATGACATGCACAAAGAAAAACAGAAAACAGGCTACTTGTTTCCAGGGTAATACCTTTCTTTCTAAGAAATGAATGAAGAATGAGTCTATCCAGAGCTGGCTATCTTATCAATCTTTCTAACGTTACTGCTTTAGTCAAAAACCATCAAATTACGTAATAAGAAAATCTCAAGGTTCATGCTTATCCAAAAATTTTCAATCAATAATCCTTCGTGACTAGATAAAGGGAATTCTTCTCAGAGCCTCCAAGGATGGTAATTAGGTCCGGGCTCATCCCGATCTGACTTGAGATTAATAAGTTAGACTTGAATTGATGAATTGATCATGCTTTATGTTCGAATTTTTCAAAAAATGGATCTCGTATGAGCCTAGAGCTCTAGCTACTTAGGTCCGCCCTAGCTTGAGGCTTGAAATGTATAAAAAAATTTTATTTTTTATTTTCAAATTAAAAAATGAATACATCAGTCCAAGTCAAGCTATCTCAAGCCTAGTAGAGCTCAGCTGCTATGGGCTTGAGCAAAAGCTATCAAGTCAAGCTTGGGTCTAAGTGAGTATGGCTCAAGTCAGCCTATTATCATCCCTATCTCCAAATAAGTAGGATGGTATAAAATTTTGCACGAGTGAGGACCTAATTTTTGCACAAGTCCTAGCCCCAGTATATTGTTTTTAATTAAAAATAGAAAACTATATTATATTATTCAAAATCACGTAATTTTATTATAACTATTAAACTTCGGTCGGGACAACCTAAGTCTAAACTTGACCTAAATCTAAAATTTTTTACAAAAAAAGCCTAAATTTGGCCTGAAACTCAATCAAACCAAACTAGCTCCATCAACTGTAGGTTAATCTAGGCGAGCCTAGCTTTTTTGCCATCTCTC
Source organism: Erythroxylum carthagenense (assembly GCA_026413575.1). Taxonomy (NCBI): domain Eukaryota; kingdom Viridiplantae; phylum Streptophyta; class Magnoliopsida; order Malpighiales; family Erythroxylaceae; genus Erythroxylum; species Erythroxylum carthagenense. Next base: position 2,768 of record JANZLD010022261.1, read on the forward strand.
CAATAGGTACTAGTGTTTGAGTTCACTTTGTGTTAGTTGTAAGAATTCTGTGTTAGAACCCATCTTCAACCACATGGTGAATTGGTTAAGTGAATTTTGCCATTGAATCTATTTCTTTAGGTCCATTCAATGAGCAAAACAATGGCTCTTGGTAGGGAATTTGATGAACTATATTACGTTGAGTCCTGCAAACTTACAAATAGTGAAACTTCTAATCTTGCCTTTAAATAATTGTAGCACATTTTGTAATGCTTCTACTGATTTGTTGCATTATAGATTAGGTCACAATCCCTTTGCCCTAATGAAATATGTTGATATTCTTAAATCTTATAAACACAACTCTAATTCAATTTGTTACATTTGTCCTAAGGCAAAGTCCCGTAGACAATCCTTTCTTCTTAGTTCTTTTAGGGTTGAATGTATTTTTGAACTCATACATGTAGATATCTGGGTTCCATATCATCAGGCTACATATGATGGCTATAAATACTTCCTTACTAATGCTGATGATCATTCTCGTGCTACATGGATTCATTTGTTATCATATAAAGCAATCTTTTCCCTATCTTCAAAGCGTTTGTTGCTTACATTGAAACACAATTTCATGCTACTGTTAAGATTGTTAGATCAGACAATGGTCTTGAGTAATGTAAGAATCAAGCACAACCAGTTTATACCAATAAGATTATTATTCACCAAACTTTCTATCGAGATACTCCACAGCAAAAATGAGAGAGTTGAAAGGAAACATAAACATTTCTTTGACACAGCTTGATCCCTCTTTTTTCAAGCCAACCTTTCAATCCAATTATGGGATGAATGCCTTCTCATTCCCATATACCTCATAAACAAAATTCCATTACTCATTTTACAGTACAAATCTCCTTATAAATTCCTATATCATCATTCACCACCTTATCAACTTCCTAAATCTTTTGGATGCCTTTTTTTTGTTGCTACACTTACAAAACGTAGAACTAAATTTGTAGCCAAAGCCCATCCATGTGTTTTATGGGATATCCCTATGGTAAAAAGGGTCATAATGTGTTTGATCTGATCACTAGTAAAATCATCTCTTCTAGGGATGTTGTTTTTCATAAACATCTCTATCCTTTTCATAATTCCATTCTTCATAAAAAATTCTCATCTTCTTATCTCTCTTCTCCCACCTCGGATATAGATTTTTCCTTCTTTTCTTTTTCTTATAATAACTTCTCTTGTCCCTTATCTCAACATGATCTTACCTCTACCCCCACAAACCAACCTATTCCTTTTACTTCTCCTATACAACAATTCCCTCAACTAGAGTTCATAAAGTTCCCACTTATGTACAGGACTGTACGTGCTCTTATACTAATAGCACCAACATTTCCTCTCATTGGTGAAATTTAGTCCAATTTCAACACCTTCCTCTGCCTTACCAACGTCATGTCTCTAACCTCACTATATACAATAAAACTTGTTCCTATCACGAGGCTTCCATTAATCCAAATTGGGTTATAGCAATGAAGAAAAAGATTGAGGCTTTACGGGCCAAACATGCTTAGGATATGATTGATCTCCCTCATGGAAAAAGGCTTATACCTTATAAGTGGGTTTATAAGGTCTAATTAAATTCTGATGGGACCTTGGACAGACCTAAAACCAAATTAGCCATTAAAGGTTTCTCACGAAAGGCTAGTGTTGATTTTCAGGAGACTTTTTCTCTTGTAGTCAAGATGGTTACTATCAGAACTATCATTGCTTTGACAACTCATAAAATTTGGGATTTTTTCTCAGCTTGATATTAACAATATTTTTCTACATGATGACTTGGAAGAAAAAGTTTACATGAAAATGCTCGACAGTAAAGTTAATCATCATAACAAGGTTTGCAAACTCAAAAAAATCCCTTTATAGCCTTAAGCAAGAGTCAAGACGGTGGTTTGTTAATCTGTCTATCTCTGTTCAACAGATGAGATATATTTAATTTAATTTACAAATGATTACTCCCTACTCCTCAAGTAACATGGTTCTAATCTTACTATTGTAGTTGTTTTACGTTGATGACATTTTGGTGACTAGTTCTAAACTTACTGAAATTTAGGCTCTAAAACAACAATCTTCATTCGAAATTTAGTATCAAAGACCTGGAAAAATTGCATTATTTCTTAAGCCTTAAATTTGGTTATACTTCTCATGGTATTACTCTGACTCAAAAGAAATTTACTGATGAACTATTATCCAAACCTGGAATTGTTAATGCTAAAAGTTTATCCACCCTTTATTAATCATCATTAGGCAGCTGATGTTGGAGAGCTCTTATTTCCTAGTTACTACAAGATGCTCATTGGGAACCTCAATTACTCACTCATTCTAGAACCCAATGGGAACCTCAATTACCTCACTCAGACTAGACCAGATCCCACATTTGTTGTTCAAATGTTGAGTTAGTTTATACAACAGGCTCAAATACCCATATGCAGGCTTTGGAACATGTTATCTCAAATTTGTATTGGGATAGTTGCACTACCTCTTGACACTCCATCAATGGTTATTTAATTCAACTTGGTCAATCTCCTATTAGTTGGAAGAGCAAGAAACAAAGTACTATCTCTAAATCATCTGCTGAAGTTGAATTTAAAGCCATGTTACAAGCTGCCTTTGAAGTTACATGGCTCGTACGGCTTTTGGAGAAACTGAATATCCTAAATCTCAAGCTTGTTCTCTTACACTGTATCAATTAAAGTGCTTTGCACATAGTTAAGAGTTCGGTTTTTCATGAGATAACTATGCATATAGAGTTGGATTGTCACTTCACTCTGATAAAATCACGGAAGGCTTGTCACTTCTCACATATTTGCCACAAAATGTCAACTTGTTGATCATCGTTATTGGTTCTGCCAGGTTTTGGCTGAACGGTGCGTTGCCGTTGAGATCCATGAGTCGTCTTCCTTCTGAGATGAATCCGGCGGGAAGATACCTGCAAAACAGCGAAGGCACGTCGGGGGTTATGTCCCGATTAGCCCCTCCGACGCTCAAGTTAGTTTTCTGGTGAGGGTGAGGCTGCTGAATGCAGAGAAAAAGCTAGGTTATGATTGTGCGTACCTCTGTTATGGGAGAATTATACCTTATATATGGTTCTGCGATTAGGTTTAGGTCTTCACGTAGACTTCTATCTCTGCATGGAAGGTTTCCCATGCTGACGGGCCGCAGGGAATGTGGATTGGGCTTGGGTCTGATGTGGCAAGTAGGAATAGACCGATTGGCCCATAGGCGGTCTCGATTGGGTCCGAGCCCTGCACGGTCGACCCGACCAGTTATCATCATCACACCCACTTCGAAGTCCTATAATAATGCGGAGTCTGGGAAAGTCTAATATTATAGCCTTACTCATATATAATAAAGAAACTGCTTTTGATAGATTCACATACAGACGTAACAATAAAAGAACGATGTAGATTAAAGAGTAAATAAGTAAAACTGTCACGTTAAAAAAATTAAGTAAATAAAATTACAATAAATACATAAATAAAAATAAAAAAATTTTATAGACAAATAACCAGTTTTCATAAATGTAACCGAATTCTTTTTATTCTTTTGTATATTAATATATACAGAGAAGAGCCCATAAATAGGGTTGGAATACCCTATACCCTTGTGTCACTTAATTTTGTCACGTTACTCTACATAAATATTACAAGCGTCTGAACACATCACGTTGTAAAATGTAACAATGAGTGTGTCAAAGAGAGAGAGTCGGCTGCCCATCGGTCGCTGATAACAGGTGGTTTAATCCAAAAAAAAAAGAGAGAGAGATGGAGTTCAACCATGTGCACCGCAGCAGACAGGAATCCCCATTACCACTCCGCCGTCATGGCGATCGGCGTCGACGAGCACTCCTATCGCTAGCTTCGATGATGAAACACACGGTTTCAATTTATTATTTCTCATAACAGGAGCCAGGCTCCCCTAGCCGGACACCTTTATGGAAAGATTAACAATACCATTTTTCTCACCCTTCTCGTTCTTCAGTCAATAACTCAAGATGTGTTCGTAAATCTCCGGCGCCAAACAGTATTTCCTTAAGAAATCAGAAGTCAGTACGTCCACGGTACCAATAACTCTATCCACATACCCAACCCTACACAACACTTGAAGGGTTATGAACTGAGCGTGCATTGGCATGACCATTACCAGCTGCTCGTTCTATGATGGAGAGGGTTAGAATTTACAGTGGACCTATAAGCCCATACAAGAAAGAAAGTTAAACCACATATAAGTCTAAATAAGATTTCCTCCTAAAATCAATTGGTGATAGGTGGAGTAGCCCACTAGACTTATATGCTAATCTTCTTTCTTCTCTTTCTCCAATATGGGACAAACTCCAACTCTTTATATTTCAACACACCATTTGTTTTTTGAGGAGCGTTGAGATAAATACCATTTGTTTTTGAATTGTAGCTTTTGTCCTTCTCCGCAGATCAACGTCGATCCAGACGTGTTTCAAACATCGCCGTGAAGGTTTCAAATTATAATATAAATGGCTAACTCAATCAACTTTTTAAACATGCATGTGAGACCCACCACAAATGTTTTCCTCTTCCTTCTTTACTGGTGGTAGGTGAGGTGGATTTGTCCACGACATTGACTGTTGTTCTCCCCTTGAGGCAGAGTTGTAGGCTGTTTACTCAGTCTTCTTTTGGCCTGGAACTTAGGATATTGCTGCCGCCGGGTAGAGTTAAACTCAGACTCTCTAATTGTCATTAATATTCAATCGGACTCGATAGGGAAGAGTTTGACAAATTGTTCCTTGGCTCAGGGTATTAAGTTACTAATGAATAGAGAGTTGACTAGTTGGCTAAGTCTGCAAGTCTACGTCAGATTGGTTTTATATACCTTCAGGAGACCTCCTCAAGTTGTCTAACCCTGCTGCGTAGAGACATAACTGATGCTTCTGGCAAAAAAAAAAAAAAAAAGGATGCAGCATATGGACCGCCATTGTATTGAACATGTGACACCGCCGCCAATTTCTTCCCAACTCTCTAGTTTTTGACTTTTGAATCATTTTTTAAAATATTTACACATTCTCATTAATAAATTATATTTTCTAAAATTTATATTCTTTATTTTTCTCTTTACATTTTAATTTGTTTTAATTTATTATTGTTAAAAAATAAATTGCTATTTTATCCTTAAAATTCTAAATTTATTTAATCTGATTAATAAATTATATTTATTAAAATTTAGGTTATTTATTTATCTCCTTTTATTTTAATTGAAAACTTTTAAATTATTATTATTAAAAACTAATTATTATTTTATCATGAATTTGTTTAATAAATTGATTTATTAATTAGTATATATAAGTAATCTTGTTTAAGATAATTTAAGAATGTGTTAAAAATAATATTTAAACTATAAAGAAGAATGTTTAAAGGACCTTGAAAAAGAAGATAAAATAAAGTCTATTTATTTATTTATTTTAAATATACTTCAATTTTTATGAGTCTTTAAATAAATGATAATATATATTTTTATTTTTATTTTTATGTAAAATTTATGTTAAATTCAATTATTGTAGATTCAATATTATTCTAAATTATTAGATTTATTATTAGTTTATTATATATTAATAGACATTGTTATTGCATCTTTATTCCAATAAAAGATTTTATTTTATACTATATTTTATTTATTCTTATAATTTTTACTTCTTATATATTACATACTAATTTAACATAAGTCTTTTAAGTAAAAATGTATAATTTTACGATGAGATCTGCTGACACACTTAGATCATTGTAAGTGGCACTGATCTCATCAGCCTTTCTTAGAAAACCAGACAGCTTGTCTTTACATCGATCCAACCCATTTATTTTTTATCTCTCCTAGTTAATAAATGGGTTGGATGTCAAGGGAATGGGGGCATAGTGTTTTTCTGGTACAAGTGAATAGGTTCCCTTTATTGTTTTATACCATACAGCCAATCGTTTTGGTTGTAGTTTAGTAACACATTATTTAAAGGCATTCTTTATCTTGTACATGTTTAAATATACATGATAAAATCTATAGGATAATAGTACATTGCAATTGAAATTATAATGAGATTATAATTATGAGATTCATATTGCATTTATGTATTATTCTTAAATATTCCTAATCATTGTTCTGTTAAGATTGGACATTAATAGAACATAAAAAAAAAACTAGCATACATTTTATTTTTCCTTATGAAGAAAGTAGTTGATCTCATAAGCCAAAATATAGAGATACTTAAACAAACGTGTGGGTGATTGCTAGATAACAAGTTCACTGAACAGATCCGATATGAGAAATTCATTTAAAACATTACTTTTATGTCTATGAAATTTTCATTGTGATGATTGTATAATTGATCTTTTGATTTGGAGACGATTCCAAATGTTGATAACATCTAAAAGGGATTATATTGATGTAGAGAAGTAGAGCATACGTAGAAATCATAAAAAAAATCTAATAGATTACAACATCAACTTCAAACTTGCAAGAACATTAGATATAAGAGAAAGAGAGATTTAGAATTATTAACTCTTTGTTTTTTATTCCTTTTATTTCGGTTTATGTTTAATGTTGTTTCCTATTATATGTAACTAAACATCTTTAGTGTCTAGGTGAAATGAACCCTAATATGTACTATAACATGTCTTGATTCTTTATTTAATGAAAATGTTTTGATTAATCTATTATGATTCAATTATATGTTTAATATAAGTTCTAATAAATCTAAAATATTAGTACATTGTATTATTTCATAACATAGAGATTAGAAAAAATCCCTACAAAACTAGAGATAGGTCAACATAAATTAGTTGTTAGTAGTCTCAAGTGATTTATTTGCATATAATAGAAATTTGCATGATTCAATAGTCAATAAAACTATTACATATCAAAATGTTAATTATTTAAGGTTTTAGGAGGATTCATAATCTAGAAACTAATTCTTGATATCGATTTTTTCTAGTGACTTCTTTCGTCTGTGTTCAATATTGCTTCATACTTATTTTAGTTGTTTAATTTTTAATTTTCTTTATCAAAATTCAAAATTAATCCTTAGGTTAGATAATAGGAGAAAAATAATTGTTAGTAATCACTATCTTTTTGGGATCAACTCGTATTTATTGGTACTATCTACTACTATTTCGTGTACTTGCGGTAAAATTCATATTGATATAGAATTAAACCAATAATATTGTAATGTAGATTTTCTACATATTCGTTAATGAATACATTAACAAGGATCTTGGCTTCATGTTCTAATACAGATATAAGGAACTCAAAATCTCACAAGTTGCTTTTGTTGATGAATTATTAATGCAATATGAAGTAGATAAGAAGTCAATTGAAATCTTGAAAAAAATCCTTGAACTCCTTTAAAAAGATTTCAAGAATGGAGTATAACCTTGGAAAAAGCTCGATATACCTCTCCTATAATATAGAATCTCAAATTATTGGAATTGGAAGATTGAAGCTGGAATCACTCCCTTTCAAGTTTCAAAGTCCCTGTATCAATCCTGAAAATTACCTTCAAGGAATACAAGCCTCTTATCAATTCAATAGAAAGAAGAATCAATACATGGTGAAACAGATGACTCTTTCGCATCTCGTCACCTGTAACTCAAAAAGCTCAAGTAACCCTCCGGTAAACACCTTCCCATGAAGTCCGCACTACAAGAAAAATTAGTTTCAGTAACCATTATTAATAGTTGCTAAAAATAAGAAAATGGTCGTTAAAAGTTATAGTGACCAAAATCGGGTTGGTCACAGGTGGTTACAACAGGG
>JANZLD010022276.1:0-10567 GCA_026413575.1 Erythroxylum carthagenense
TTATGCATTTATAACCCTGATTGAGTTCAATCAATGATCACACATCTCTAACAATTAAACAAAAAAATAAACACGATACGTACAACAATCATAATTATCATCATAGAAAATTAAACAAATGATCAAAGATACTAGCGACACTAAATGAACCAAAAAATAAAATAAAACAAATTTATTCACAAACAGTCAAAATAATCAAACAAAAATTAGAAATACAATACTAAGATGGAGGATGACGCTTTCTGGAGTGACGATGCAAATTTACTAACAAATCCTTGATCTCCACGATATCTTCCTCAACCTTTTGCAATCTCGCACCCATTCGTCTTTCAAAAACAATAAGTTGATTCATTAATGATTGATATTCAACAGAAGAAGGTGCAATGGTATATTATGTACCTTCATGTTCTGAACAACCTTCCCTTGTGTATCTTTACCTCTTTCCCATTGACTGCGCTCACTAGTTGAAGGCTTTGTTGCCTCATCACTAACTGCATACTTGTTCTGTCAATTAGCCATTCTAAGTGCTCTGCAATTTGAGTTATAAATGCCCAAACACCTATTTTCCTAGCACTAACTTTCGCTACATCCATTATGTGCTCACTTAACCACAAACCAGCATTAAACTATTTGTCATACACCAAGCACCACAACACAAACAATTCAAATTTAGAAACTAAACCCTGGCTATCTCCTCTACCAAATATTGTGCAAGTTAAAAACCTATGAAGATAGCGTAAGCTAGGATCCACTAAAGCTGACGATTTAGACTTACTCCTAGAAAAAACATTTCTTGAATTTGTAATTTCACTCCAAAATTCTTTAGGCCTATATTCACCATCATAACTATATAACTCTCTGTGTGGAAATCCAAACATATCATTCAAATCATTCAAACCAATAGCATGCATCCTATTCATTAACCTAAATATCAAATTAAGCACAACGCCATCCTCCCTATAGGTCAATTTTAAAGTTGATAAAAATTCTAGGGTTAATTCAACATATGAATTTTTCCTAAAATTTACGAATCCATCCCATCCTATGTTATGCAATAATTCATTGACTCAATTTCCAATTCCTAACTCAGTTATAGCTACATGATCAATGAACCTATTTGGCACAATTAGACGATCTTTTAAACTTACATACCTTGATTGGTTCTCCTCATTGGTAAAATGAAGACATGGATTACCTAAATCAACAACATCGCCCGCTTCAAAGGATGAAGATGACCCAAATCTCGTACAAGGCATCACTAAATAACAATCATAAATCAAAATATTTTCGCTAATCTCAAACCAAACACAACATTACTATAGGATTTGATGTTTGTCAATTATATTTAACTAGGTATAGGCTTACAAGGTAAATTGCTATTCCTCATAACAATTATCTTAACATTAGCTGACAGACCCATAGAATTTTATGCCTATCTACTTAATTTTCCTTATCAAATGCTTAGATTCTTGACCAAATTGTTCCCTAAAACAATCACCTTCTCAATTAAGTCAAACATGACATTAAACAACTAAACCAATCTAATTTCATTATGAAAACATAACAAAAAAATTTAATCCAATATACATACATTATATATATATACGTATTGAAATAAATGACATCGTGATTTTTGCTTTCCTAAAGCAAATTAGTCACAAAAGATATTGGCCTAAACAAGTTTCAAATTTCACAATGTTAACATTTCAATCTGAGTGACCAACTATCACCGTAATTTTCTCAATGATTTCATTAATCAAACACCTAGATCTTTAGAAAACATTAACTTTTAGTTCATTCTAAATCTAACCTAGTAAACCTTCCAATGTAAATCAAACCAAACAGATTTACCCTATATATAAAGTCAGCATAAAAATTGTGAATTGTTGTTCACCGTAAGAATAAAGCTCAGTCCAAATACACCGACTAAGTCTACATCTAACATATCGAATTACCAACATCAAAAAGAATGTTGTTTTCTTTAGCAGTTAAAAATAATTGCGCATTAAGAAGTAAAATATTAAAAAAATTACCTAATTAGCAACTTGTAAGGTACACGGTTGACAGAACTAAAAACGCTGATAACAACAGTTGAATACCCACCAAGATTCCCACAGCATTATTTTAACAGGAGAGAAGAAAGGGACGATTCAATAAGTGAATGCTACATTGTGGTGTGATTTGAGACTTAACCTCACTTAGGTTAAAAACTCCTAACCCCTCACTGCTCACCCAAACCCGATAAAATTTTTTTAAAACTTTTCTCTTCTCTCATTGTGATTAACCCAATCACAAATTTTTTCTTTTTAAAATAATTAAGTTATTATTTTTCACGATAAAAAACAAAGTTGTTAAAATTTAGTTGACCAAAAAAAATTGATTTGTTTCAAATTTACTTAATTTAAATTAGCTATTTAAGATTTGTTAAGAATTTGTCATTCACGGAGTGAGTAAAATAACTCACACCTGTGACTCCCTTAATTTATTTGTTACTTAAGACTTGAATAATTCACAGCCATGACTCTAATTTTAATAATTTACACCTTTAATTTTTTTTAGATTTCCTTACTCTTCACATTTATTTTTAAATTAAAAAATATAATTTTAGTTTAAATAAAGATTATAATTATCTTCCATTTGGGCCTACTGTAAATAAAAAAATTTGGCAATACTTCCAACTATTCTTATTCTAAAATAGTAAACTATACTCAAATTCTATCTAGAAATCAAACATCTTAGAGACTAAATTATAATTTCACTTCTTCAGATGATTTGTAGCCCTATGTCTCTAGTTTACTCCAAATTAAAAATCATCTTATTTTGATATCCAGAGAAAAAGTTATGATCAAAATTGTTCAATTTGCACAATGCTCTCAAGTACACAGAACCATTGGAGAACACTATGTCATGATGTGACAAATAAAGATCAATCTACCAATTAACACTGACGGGTGTGAAGAAGAAAAAGTCACAAGTATGAGAGAATCATGCTTGTGCAAGACTCACTCACACCTGTGCAGGAGTCACGGGCGCACAACTTTTCACTTAATCTCTCTTGAATGATTTAAGATGGCTAAGATTTTTAATATAATTTAATAAATTTAAATATTCATAATCTTGCAACAACATTTTAAATTACACAGTATTTATTTTTTTTCAGCTTATTTCCTTTTTATATTCTACCTTTTATATTTTCAATATAATATATTTAAACCTTTTTTATTAAATTTACCTTTGATATTTTAAATTTCTATAATTTGATTACTACTTTTTACGAATTACAAATTTAGAATATTTATAGATTAATAACATATTTTAAATTTTCTGACATTTTAATTCCAAATTTTATAACTGATTAAATTAATAGGGCATTATTACTGCGCATCTATGCAGTATTACTGTGCTAGTTATTTTCTAGCTGACTATTGAAGACACTACGATTTTCTCTATAATTAATGTAGTACAGAGGCGATGCGTATTTAAGTAGTTTTTTATAATAGAAATGTACAGATAATAAGAGCAAATTTATTAAATCGAGTTTGATGGCCTATACTTTTTTTATGAATAAAATTAAGACTTTCTTTCAATAAAGAATGAATACAGTATTAAACATTCGTCTTTTGATACAATAGGAAAGATCCGATGCCAATGTTGCAGTATACATCCACTATGGTATTATTATAAACAAAGGATAATCTCAAACTACCTTACAGTTAAAATTAAATTTCATTACCAAAAAGAGAACTAAGAATTAATAAAATATTTAGAAACAGTCCAAAACAAAAGAGATTTTTTCTTAAGAAAAAGAAAATAGGCAAGATTTACTTAATGATAAACATATGAAGATCTTCTACAATCTCACCAATATTATCATGATTTATATTTAGCTTTATCTACTGTAATCTTATCCTGTAATCTCATTTGAATTTACTTGTATCTTATCCTATCTAAACAACTTAGATCATCACCAACTTGTATATATACAGTGTAAAGCAATTCATTGAAAGATAAGAAAAAAACAAGTTCAGCTTTATATCAATTTCAACTTTCCTTAGATTCTTTCATGGTATCAGAGCTAACACAATAATTTCCCAACCCACAATTTACATTCAGCCAGAATTTTTTTTTCAAACACCTGTCAACTTACCACAACAATTTTGTCTCTGCTATACACCCAACACACATTTTGCAAAATCCAAACATTTCATCTCAAATGGCAAACTTCAATTCTCCTACTTTACTATTCAATCATATTACCAATTTCCTCACTACACAATTGAATTCAACAAATTACCTTATCTGGCGAAATCAAGTTCAAGCTGTCCTCATCACTTCTGATCTCATTGGACACATTGATGGCTCCATAACACCACCGGATGATGAATCTTCCGACTTTCCCAAATGGCAAAAGTTTGACAAACTGGTATACTGTTTCCTTACCACGTCTCTAACAAGCTCCATATCAAGACTTGCAATCGGTTGTACCACCATGAGGGATCTTTGGATTACTCTGGAAAATCACTTCATGCAGCAATCGCAATCATAGCGATCTCTACTTCGACGACAACTACACACATTAAAGAAAGGAACAAACTCTGTCACAGAATTTCTTACCTCAGTCTCTGCTACCGCCGACGAACTTGCTGCCATCGGTGACAAAATCTCTTATGAAGACCTCGTGCTTCTCACCTTGAATGGCCTACCGGTGGAATATGAGTCCTTTATTACCGCCATCAAACACCGTGAATCTCCGGTCTCCTTCGATGAACTCCGAGCGAAACTCCTCCTCCACGAACAGAGGTTACTCTCTTTTCATTCTTCTCCTTCCTCCGATTCAGCGTTTGTTGTCTCCTCCACAGGTCATAGATCCTTCTTCTCCAATGGACGCGGAGGCACTGGTAGACGTCATGGTTAGGAACGCATGGCTTTCAACCCTAATATCCAAGACGCCTCCTCTTCTCATCCATCTGCGTGTGTACTTGGGTCTCCTCCATATCTGGACGCTAATGGACCTTCCCTGCTTAGGCTCTCAACGTTTAATATAGATGGGCCTAACTCACAAGCCACTTATCCAGCTCAAACCCACCAGTTTCAAAACCCAACCGAACAACATCAAACCCAGTCACCTCACCCATACCTAACCCAATCACATTATTTCCAACGGTCCACTACCCATAATAAATCCAATCGTTGCCAAATTTGCTAGAAATGGGGTCATATTGTCGCTCATTGTCGATTCTGTTACTCTGCCTCTCGCAATTGTCCCACAAATTATACCCCTCATCCAAATAACCTTTCCTTTACTTTTACTGCCCTAAACATTCACAATCCCTCCAACTCACCTACCCTTACCTCCAACACTATTGCTGAATGGCTTCCGGACACTAGAGCAACCAATCACATGACACCCGACCCTCACCTTGTTGACACTGAAACACCTTACAATGGTCCAAATCAAGTGATTGTTGGTAATGGCCAAACCCTGCCTATATCCTCCACTGGTAATGTCAAGTTATCAACTCCAATTCGTTCTCTTCATCTCAACAATGTTTTAATTGTCCCCAATCTTACTGCCAATTTACTTTCTGTCGCTAAGTTGTTAAAGATAACTCTTGCCTTATTGAGTTTAACCCATTTGGTTACGTTGTGAAGGATCTTTGTACCAAGATACCTCTGTTCACGGGATCCATCCACAATAATCTCTATCCCATGAAGGTCCCACTTTGCTTTAGAAATTCTCTCGCCTTCCATGCTACCTCCACTCAAATCAGCCTCTGATATCAAGGTTTAGGTCATCCTTGTTTAGCCATCCTCTCGAGATTATCTATTCCCTTTAAATTGTCATCACATGTAATGAATAATTGCAATTTATGTTTATTGGGCAAAAGTACACGTCTTCCATTTACTTTATCCTCACGTGTTTCCACTATGCCATTACAAATTATTCACTGTGATATTTGGGGTCCATCACCATCTCTGTCTTTTTCCGACTATCGTTACTTCATTCTTTTCATTGATGATTTCAGTCGCTATACTTGGATTTTTCCTTTAACCCACAAAAATCAAGCACTTGGTTAATTTCAACTTTTCAAAACTAATGTTGAAAATCTATTTTCTACCACGATTAAAAACTTCCAATGCAATGGAGCTCCTGAACTCATCAAAGGTCCTTTCACCGCTTACCGTGCCTCCTGTGGCATATCCTACCGCATTTTGTGCCCTTATACCCCACAACAAAATGGATTTTCTGAGCGCAAAATTCGCCATATTACCAAAACTGGCCTTATTCTTCTCCTTCATGCCTCTCTACCTAAACCCTTTTGGTTCAAAGCCTTCTCCACTGCCACCTACCTCATTAATCTATTTCCCACACCTATCCTCAACCACAAATCACCTCATGAAACCCTGTTTCTCAACTCTCTCCCACCTTTGTGTTTTTGGGTGTGCTTGTTTTCCTTTTCTTGGGGCAACTCGTACAGACAAACTCACACCAAAGTCCATCCATTGTGTCTTCACAAGGTATTCATTACAATACAAAGGTTATCGTTGTTTTGATCCTATCACCTCCAAACTTTACATCTCCCGACATGTTCGATTTATTGAAACTGTCTTCCCTTATGCAAAATCCACCTCTACTATCTCCCCCACATCCTCTCCATCTACCATATTGCTTCCACTACCTGCTCCGCCCTCTTCCTTCTCACCACATACTACACCAAATCCATTGCCTTCTTCCCCATCACCTTAGCACCATATGATCACTCGTACCTGTGATAACACTCGTGTTCCCCGAATCTTTTCATATTATGTCACCTATTCCACAAACACACAGCCTTCATCTACTCCTGATCCTACCTCCTTCACCCAAGCCAACAAATTTCCACATTGGCATCAAGCCATGCTTGATGAGTTCACAGCTCTTCGTCTCAATTAGACCTGGACTTTTATCCCTCCACCTCCTAATGCAAATATTGTTGGATATAAATGAGTTTTTCGCACCAAAAGAAATTATGATGGGTCCCTAGCTCGCTACAAAGCTAGGTTAGTTGCCAAAGGCTATCATTAAGCCCCTAGTATTGACTACACTGATACATTTAGCCCTATCATCAAACTCATCACTATTCGGCTTATCCTCACCATTGCCCTATCCAAAAATTGGCCAGTTCATCAACTCAATGTCAATAATGCCTTCCTCAATGGCACTCTAGATGAACTAGTTTTCATGTCTCAACCACCTGGCTTCATTGATCCTCACAACCCATCTTATGTCTGTCATGTTCATAAAGCCATCTATGGCCTCAAACAAGCTCCAAGGGCCTGGTTTCATCGCCTAAGTCAAAAGCTCCTTGCTCTCAATTTCACCCCCACCAAATCCGACACGTCCTTATTTGTTCATTCCACTACTTCTCATACCACTTATCTTCTCGTATATGTTGATGATATCCTTATTACTGGCTCTTCGTCATCATTTATCACCACTCTCATTCAAGACCTAAACACTACATTCTCTATCAAAGATCTTGGTCTTCTTTAATACTTTCTTAGGATAGAAGCAACTACCACACCCACTAGACTTCTTCTTACCTAAACTAAATACACTAAAGACCTTTTCCTCCGCACTGGTCTTGCCCAATCTAAACCCGCCATCACACCTATCACCCCAACTCTTCCTCTCTCCAGAAATCATGGTACCCCTCTTTCTGATCCTTCTGAATATTGCAGTACCGTTAGTGCTCTCCAATATCTTTGTCTTACCCGTCCTAACATTCAATTTGCAGTAAATAAAGTCTTTCAATTTCTTCATTGTCTTATCGACATTCACTGGACTGCTGTTAAAAGGATCCTTCATTATCTTCAATCCACATCCACTTCTGGTATCCATTTAACCCGCCAAACCTCTCTCTCTCTTCAAGCCTATTGTGATGCAGATTGGGTTGGGTGTCCTAATGATCATCAATCCACTTCTGGTTACTGCATTTTTTGGGCCCAAACCTTATCTCTTGGAGTGCAAAGAAACAACCTACTGTTGCCAGATCTAGCACTGAAGCGAAATATCACAGTATAGCTAATGCTGCCACTGAAATTTGTTGGATTATGTCTCTTCTTAGTAAAATTGGCTTCTCTCACAACACACCCATTCTTTGGTGTGACAATCTGGGTGCAACATTTCTCACCACCAATCCCATCACTCATACTCGTACAAAACATATCGAGATTGACATTCACTTTGTCAAAGATTTGATTATCAACAAGGCACTTACTATTCAACATCTCTCTTCCTATGATCAAATTGCAAATATCATGACCAAGGCTTTATCTTCCTCTACATTTTACAATCTTCGTGACAAGCTCACTGTGAGAACTCACCGTGCACTTGAGGGGGGCTGATAAACATGTGAAGATCTTCTACAATCTCACCAGTATTATCATTATTTGAATTTAGCTTTATCTACTGTAATCTCATCCTGTAATCTCATTTGAATTTATTTGTATCTTATCCTATCTAAACAACTTAGATCATTACCAACTTGTATATATACAGTGTAAAGCAATTCATTAAAAGACAAGAAAAAACAAGTTCAGCTTTATATCAATTTCAGCTTTCCTTACATGCTTTCACTTAATAATAAGTTTTATCAAACATAAATTTTTTATAAGTTTTTATTATTGTGAAAAAAACTTTAACTAAGTCATTTGTGGCATATGTTAACTCATTGTATTCAGATAATTGATCCAAAGTCCAATTTTATTAGTTAAGTTCTAACTTAGAGAAGATTTAGTAAGAGTGAGCTAAAAAAAATAGGTCATTACATTATAATATTATAATTCTTAAGCAAGTATGGATATCCGTTTGACTACTCTTGGATTCAAGGCTCTAAATATTACAATAGCAAGCCTGCATCTAATTTAACATGTTGCAACATTTTAGAATCAAATAACTTCTCAATTTTCTTCTAAATTATTACTTACTTTGCGTCCACAATTAAACTGGTGGAATCAGAATCACTTTCAGGATCGCTTATCTTTATTGAGTGTTCTTCCATTTCGATGTCCTCATCTTCTACAACTTGTGAAGAGAGCAGAGGCTTTGGAGGCAATTGTAGACATTCCACATCTTGTTCGAGCATCTCAATTACTTTGTGCATAGGAGGTCGGTTATCAGGCCTCAGTTGTATGCACCAAAGCGCCACCATAATTATTTTCTTTGTTATTCTATTTTGTTCTTCTGTTGCATTGGACTCTCCAAGTTCTATGTACTTCCCCTTTCTAAATTGCTCATAAACCCATGTAGGAAAGTAAATTTGGCTCGAATGATCTGCAATTGCATTCAAATTCTTCCTCCTCCCTGCCATTTCCATCAATAACATCCCAAAGCTATACACATCAGCTTTGAAAGAGACTCCTCCAATATGTCTGTAGCACAATTCAGGAGCCATATAGCCAATGGTTCCTCTTGCACCTGTTAGAGACACAACTGTATTTTTTGTCTCACAAAGTTTCGCTATACCAAAATCTGAAACCTTTGGAACAAAGTTTTCATCAAGAAGGATGTTATGAGGCTTAATGTCAAAATGTAGAATCTGCATAGCACAGCCTCTGTGGAGATACTCAATGCCACGAGCAACTCCAAGAGAAATTTCATGCATTTTCTCTATACTGATTGGATTGCTGACTTCAGGAGAAAACAAGTATTTGTCTAGAGAACCGTTAGGCATGAACTCATACACAAGAGCACACTTTGATCCTTGAACACAAAAACCAATGAGTTTCACCACATTGGCGTGGTGTATTGTCCCAATAGTAGCTACTTCATTAATGAAATCTTGGCCATTAGCTTTAGAATTGCGCAATAATTTTATAGCTGCAAGATGACCACTTCGAAGCCTTCCTTTATATACAGAGCCATAGCCTCCTTGACCCAATTTGTCCTTGAAATTTTTGGTTATCTTCTTGATGTCAGAATAGGTATATCGAATTGGCATGAAATCTCCTTGTGTTTGAAGGAACTTTTCAATATTATCAAACACTGATAAATGTCTCCTCTTCCACTTGTAAACCAAAAATCCAAAAACAAACGGACCCCCAAAGATGAATAACAGTATATGATGTTCAACTGTGTACAAAAAAATATAAACATGTAATTGTGAGATAAAATAAAGTGTTGTAGTTTGAAATAAATTAGATAGAATATTTAATTAAAAAAGAAATTTTCTTTAATTTAGTTGTTTATATTTTATAATCTATATTTAACAATTTTTTTTACTTTTAATCGTAGAAAAAAATTATTTTATGAAATTTATTAATAAAAATTGATATTGCTAGTTTTTAAAAGATTATGCATTTCTTATTCAATGGAAGATATTCTTAAAAATTTTCAACTAGAAATTTTGTTTTATGAATCATCATGTTATGAGTATGTAAATACTAACTAATAATTAATTAAGTATAACTGTAATACAATTACTTACATTATATAAAAAAGATTATGCAATTACTTGAATATTTAAAAATAAAAATAAAGTTATTAACTTTTTATTGAAATTATTTCACCTTTAGATAAAAAGAA
>JANZLD010022390.1:0-10561 GCA_026413575.1 Erythroxylum carthagenense
AAGCTAATTCATGCTAACTTTACTAAATACTATATTAATTCACCCCATTAATCTAATCATGCTTGATTTATCATAAAAAAAATTCTGGGGGTAACATTATCTTATTTTGTAGTCATCTCTACTCTCCTTCTAGCTCGATTTTGTCCACTTGTTCATTTATTTTTTAGGTCAAGTTAAAGTTAGAAATATAAATGTCACTATTGGATTGCCTATCTTACATCAGCTACCTCAAACAAACAAAAGAAATCACAAGCAAAAGAAGATAAATAAAAATTAAATTCAAAGCAAATTAAGATTAACAAAAATAACAAAATTTGAGTTCCCTAATAACAATGTCAAAAACTTGGTCATAACTAAATCTAAAAATGCTCAAAATCAATTGTAGTATGTTTATAAACTAGAGCACTACAAATTATCACTCCTATAGATGACTAGTCATTAAAACTATTAATCTTAACTAAACAAAATAAATAAATAAAATCAAATTTGATGGAGAGATTATCATACTATAAACTAAAAAAACTAAAACAAATAAATATTTAAAGAAACATCAATTAAGAAAATTTTAGGGCATTAATTAAGAAAATTTTAGAGCTATAGGGTTTACTTATAGGAAATTCCAGTTATTACGTAAGTTTGATTATCTAAGTTGAAATAACAATTAATTTAATTTATATATGTCCTTCGTTAAGGCATGTAGGTATACCTAATTAAGTGACTACCACCTCTTGATGTGTAATTTAACCTAATTAAATTCATTAATCACACTTAATATATATGGATATCACTAACATCTAAGACATTGTTGTTCTTTAACATTAAAGTATTTATTCTCCTAATACACAAATTCTACTTCACCTTTTGATCCTTTATACAACTAATATAATTAAATCTATGGTGGCTAACCACAAATCCAATATTAAAAACAAAGAGAATAAATTCAACTAATCAAACAATTAAATTAGATATTGATAACTAAAGATCCATATAAGTTATATCCATAAAAATAACTAGGATTTCTAGCCACTAAATATAATAAAATTGAAGTATAAACAAATGAATATCAATATAAAAGAAAAAGATGAAAGGAAAGGAGTAAAGAAGGTTTATTGCCTCCTTTAATACTTTCTCCAAGTCTTCCTCCAATGCTAAAAAAGAACAAAACTATGAAAAGAAAATATGAAGTCTACTAAAAGTCTGCTAAAAGTCCATTAAGTTAATTCTAATATAAGTATTTATAATTAGGGTTACAAAAATAGAACTCTAGAGTGCTTGAACTTGAGAAATCACATGTCTTTATAATTAGTGTATGAGAAATGATGACACTATTATTGTTTTGGAATTTTTAGTCATTGTAAGTTACTACATAATTAGTGCTTGACACCAAAATATAACTGAAAGCAATTTTGTTTTGTAACATTTTGCATTAACAGAAGGTGATTATGTTGTCGATCCAAAATCAACTTCATAACTAGCCTTATTCTGATTCCAGCTTCTCAAATTTTCATAAAGGATAAGTGCCTATTAATATGGCATGTCCAAAGCCTATTGTGCCTTATTCTACAAGCTTCTCCACTTGTTAACATATTCGAGTTAGAATTGACTTCTTATTTCTTCTACAAAGTTTTTGTCCATCTCTTTTTTCTTTTACAGTTCCTCAAACATTATAAGCAGAAGGTTTTATATATAGTTACTTTGTCATTTAACATTACACCTTTGAAAGTTCGACTCAATCTAAAAAACCATGTTATAGCTGGACAATCGTGATAACCATCTAAATAACAATAAGAATGATTCTCCTTCCCTCTTAGAGGTGCACGATCATGACAGAGAGCTGATCCTCTGTAGTTACACAATCGTGTACACGATCATGACAAAAAGGAGGCCATTCGATGGTTACACGATCATGCACTACTGTCTAATTATCATTTAATAAGTATTATTTGATTATTAATTATGACATTATTCATATTAAATATTTTAATTTTTATTTATGTATTTATTAGTTATAAATTATTACATGTTTTTATTAATTTTTTATTATTAATTTTTTATTAATTATTTAATTATGTTACTATTATTATTATTATTATTATTATTATTATTATTATTATTATTATTATTAACTAAAAACTATTGCATGCACGGTTGTGACTAAACAAGTTACAACCGTGCATGTTATTATTAGTCACAACCATGCATGTTATTATTATTTACTAAATATTATTAATTAATTTTTGATTAATTATTATTTGATTATTAATTATGGTATTCTTCATTATTAAATATTATTAAATATTTTATGTATGTTATTATTAATTACATATTTTTATTGATTCTTATTAT
This sequence comes from Erythroxylum carthagenense, assembly GCA_026413575.1. Lineage (NCBI taxonomy): Eukaryota > Viridiplantae > Streptophyta > Magnoliopsida > Malpighiales > Erythroxylaceae > Erythroxylum > Erythroxylum carthagenense. The sequence continues at coordinate 2,347 of JANZLD010022390.1, forward strand.
TAATTATTTAATTATTAATATTAATATTAATCGTGCATGTTATTATTATTTATTAAATATTTTTAATTAATTATTATTTGATTATTAATTATGATATTATTCATTATTAATTATTATTATTTATTTTATTATTAATTATAATTTATTACATGTTTTTATTAATTCTTATTATTAATTAATAGTTAATTATGTAATTATTATTATTATTATTATTAACTATATATTAGTCACAATCGTCCTTGTTATTATTACTTATTAAATATTATTAATTAATTATTATTTGATTATTATATATGTTATTAATAATTATAAACTATTATTATTTAACTATTAAATCTTGGCTCATGGGTGTGTATGTCACAGTCGTGCATATGCTATTAATGACAAAGGGAATCATTTAATAATTATTATTGATTAATTATTATTTGATTATTAACTATGATATTATTCATTATTAATTATTATTAATTATTTTTATTTAATTATTATTAATTATTAATTATTATATATTTTATTAATTCTTATTATTAATTAATTGTTACTATGTAATTATTAATTATTATTATTATTAACTATATATTAGTCACAATCATCCATGTCATTATTATTTATTAATTATTATTTGATTATTATGCATGTTTATTAATTATAAAATATTACTATTTAATTATTAAATCTTTGCTCATAAGTGTAATATGTTAAGTCACACCCGTGAGCGTGCTATTATATGACAAAGGGAATCATTTCATAATTATTATTGATTAATTAATATTTGATTATTAATTATGATATTATTCGTTATTAAATATTATTAATTATTTTTATTTATGTTATTATTAATTATAAATTATTACATTTTTATTAATTCTCATTATTAATTAATTGTTAAGTATGTAATTATTAATTATTATTACTACTACTAACTATATATTTGTCATAATTGTGCAAGTTATTATTATTTATTAAATATTATTAATTCATTAATTATTATTTGATTATTATGCATGTTATTATTAATTATAAAATATTATTATTTAATTATTAATTATTTGCTAACGGGTTTGATATGTTAAGTCACACCCGTGAGCATGTCATAATAGCATGGTCAAATCACTTAAAAATGTCGTGTTTAACATCACCCTAACAAGTTCCTACTGTCACCCTCGTGTGGAGACATAAAGGTGAACTTTGGTAGTTGCACGATCATCCACAAGCACGATCGTGATAGCGAGCTGATCATCTGTAGCTGCACAATCGTGCGACAAAGAGGAGGCCATCCATCGTGCACTGCTATCTAATTATCATTTAATAAGTATTATTCATTAATTATTATTTGATCATTAATTATGATATTATTTATTATTAATTATTATTAATTATTTTTATCTATGTTATTATTGATTATAAATTATTACTTGTTTGTATTAATTCTTATTATTAATTAATTGTTCATTATGTAATTATGTAATAATTATTATTATTGACTATAAACTACATGGTTGTGACTAATCAAGTCACAACTGTGCATGTTATTATTATTTACTAAATAAGTTGCATCACGTCAAACAACATAATCTTCCTACAAATATGAGGTTGATTTCGGCATACAATCTTTGAACAGGTACATCGTCGATTTCCACAAACAATCTTTCAGCAGATACACAGCAGATTTAGATTTCCATAGACAATCTTTGAACATATACACAAATTTAATTTTATAAATGAAATTTATTTATACAATATTTAACAGATTGGCCACCCATTTAATATTATAAATGAAATTTATTCAGCTATTGGCAATTAAATATAAAAATAATTAATTTTGCTTTCAACTTATTACACATGCGTTCGTTATCTGAACTTATTATATATGCATTCGTTATCGTTTAAATTTTGTTTATCAGTAATTACCTTAGTAAAATCTTCCACCATATTTACCTTGTGTGTTTTTCTTCATATTGTTTTTCTTGTTCAAAATGAGCAACAAAGAAGCAATACATGAGCTTAAAGATCTTCCCCGATCCATTTAGAAGAAAAAGATTGCACTTCATTATCTAACCAAGCAAACTCCTCTCTCAAAAAAAAATTATGTTGATTTTTTTTTGGTCAAAGAAGCAAGATTATATCAACAATGAACAAAATAGGTATTGCCATTAACATTATTTTCTTATCACAAAAACATTTTGTAACAAATCTTGTATTGAACGGTTCCTGAAAGCTAATGGTGACAATATTAAGTTGACTGCAAAAAAATTGAATGCTTGCCTTTCTTAGAGAGAAAGCTTGTTTATCGGTATTGTAACAATACTTTTTATTATAATATTATGAATGCAATTAAATTTTCTAACATACTATGATTTTTAAAAATACTTTGTATTCTAATATTATGAATGCAATCAAATTTTCTTACATCTTATGTTTTTTTAAATAAATCCTTTTTCTATTTCTTCCGTTATAAATAAATGTTATATTTTCAAAATAAATAAAGACAGATATTCCTTCACAGTCTATCAGGTACTTTTTTTATTACTTTATGTTCTTAGTTTTTTCTTTTAAATGTAGATAACTTGACACTAGACGAATTTTACACTGAACTAACAAAAGGATTCACTTACGCAACGGGTTATAATGAAAATTTCATGCCTATTTTGATAATTGTTTAACTCAACCAATTACCTTTTATTCATTTTTTATTTTTTAAAACCAACAGATATTATCTACAGTATTGTTTATGTATATTTGTTCTAAATTTCCTTTTTGACATTTCTTATCTCTAAACTTGTTTTAAAGTTTTATTCTTCCTTTATTTTGTTGTCATTTGAAGATTTTTCGCCTTAAATAAGATTACCGAAAATTCAATTCACGAAAACTGTAAGTTACCATATATAATTTTTCATTGTACATGTGTTTCAATTTTTATCCTCCTTAATTGATTATTAATCATATTAAAAATTATATCTTTTGTTTCCATTTCTATAGATTCACACGGTTCATTGCGTTTACTTTGGAAGTCGTCGTATTAAACATGTGAAAAAACCTGTGAATAATTTGTACTTCTGTGTTGATGCAAGTATGTTAATTTTTTCCAAAACTCTTTTCATAACTTATAAAAGTATTCCTCACACCTTACCCGTCATTGTCACACTTGTCACTTATTTAGTCACAGCCTTGAATTTTATTATATATATTTCTGTAACTATAATTTTTCTTACTTTTTCATCACCCATTATTATACAAGCTATATGCACTTACCATCTAATAAGCAAGTTGATGATGACAACACTTTTTCATCACCCATTATTATTCATCACCCATTATTGTTGTCCAAGCTTTGTGATTTATATTAATTATTAATTATTAACCATGCATTATTAATTGTTAATTATTATTACTATATTATTAAGTACTATATATTAATATTAAGTATATATCTTAGTCATAACTGTTCATTATTAATTGCTTATTATTATTGAGTATTATATATTAATATTAAGTATATATATAGCTTTTCACGATTGTGACTAATATCGCAATCATGAATTGCATATTAATTATATTATTATTATTATTATTATTATTATTATTATTATTATTGTTATTGTTGTTGTTGTTGTTGTTTTTGTTGTTGTCGTCGTCATCCTTGTCGTCCTCGTCCTCGTCCTCGTCATCCTCGTCCTCGTCCTCGTCCTCCTCGTCCTCGTCCTCGTCCTCCTCGTCCTCGTCATCGTTGTTATTATTATTATTATTATTATTATTATTATTATTATTATTATTGTTATTATTATTGTTATTGTTATTGTTATTGTTATTGTTATTATTATTATTATTATTATTATTAAGTACTATATACTAATACTAAGTATATATATTAGTGGCAATCTTGCATTATTAATTCCTAATTATTATTAAGTATTATATACTAATGTTAAGTACATATATATAACTCTTCACAGTTGGGACTAAATTATTAAAATTAATTATTTCGGTTAATTGTTATTTATTATTATTTATTAGTTAACACTTAATTATGTTCTTATTAACTATCTAAAGTTTTCTAATGCTTTCATGTTATTATTTATTATGTATGTATATATATATATAGACGAGTACTTAATTAGATTTAGATCACTGACTTCATTTAAGTTTGTCATATGTTCTAATATAATTTGTTTTTTTAATCTTGTCAGGCTTTTCATGTCTGCTTTAACTTTCATAAATGTACTTTTACTGACATTGAAAATTGTTGCCGACTATCACCTATCCAGACTTTACATAGCTTTTGTAATCGACCCACTGTCTTTGTTTTCTTATTTAGGGAAGGTAATAATGTTATTTATATGCCTAATTATTGTTTATTTTATCTCGCTTTTAACATCCTTATGAAAAATATTCATTTTAAGACTTTCTTAACTTACATCAACCTATTAGTACTGGCCTAATTATGTTATACCTTTTACCTTCTTGTTGTTATTTTTCTAACGCATTGTCTCCTATTTACATATAATTCAAATCTTCATTGTTATTACAGCGTATCTGACCATTTGTTGAATTTTCAACAATCATCACAGTGGTATGTTCATTGGACTTTGAAGAATCATTACAATTCTATGATTCACGCAATCATCTGCAAGTATCTTCCTTTAATTTCACCCTTCGTCCATAAGATCAATAGTTTAAAATGGCTTGTCCTCTTCAAGGTTTTCATTTATTGTGTTGCAACATTAACCATGGTATCTTATCTTAATCTGCCCAGCTTCTTTAGAAATAGGGTCCACTAGCAAGTCTCCTTTAAGGTCAGCACAGATTGACCCATTGAATACGAGATTAATCTCTTTTGCATCACCCAGTGGTAAAATGTGCGGGGGAAATGTCAATCATTCTGCAATGACCACCAACAAAACTTTATTCCCATTGACTCTCATTCCAAACTGTCTCACCACAACTGAGTCAATTAAAATTGTTGAACCATAGACCCCACAACCCTCTTTTTTTCGATCACCCACAATGTTTTTATTTTCTAAAAAATCCTGTAAATCTTACAACTCTAACAAGTCTTTCTTACCGTTCTTAATATTTTACAGAAGCCCCTATGATGAGCGCATTTACAGGTCAAATATGCGACTATCGCTTGGTGGTCTTGTGTCTATCCTACCACCTCATCTTAAGCGACATCACATATTTGTATCACATTGGTTTTAAAGTAATAGTTAAGTTGAATTCGTATTGTAATGAAATCCTTTTTTCTATTAGAAGATTATGCACTCTTGTTCATATTATATTGAATTCCTTTTACCTAATACAAGGTGATGTACTTATCATTTGCCTGCTTTTTATGTTAACAAATCAGTAATTTTTAAGTTCCGCATTATGGAAAGAATATATATTTTAAAAAATTAATATATTTTTTAAAAATATAAAGAAGACCACAGCTTAGCTTATTTAGAAGAAAAAAAATTACTGCTCCGAAAATTAATATAACTTATTTTGTATTAAAAATTTACATTTTCCAAGATTAATATCTAATTATGATGTTTTTTTACATGTATAACTTATTATTTATTATAAGTTTTATTACAAAATAAATACTTAAATTTGACAAACTAACATTTTAGAAGCATTGTCATATATGTTAAAACATTATTATCTTTAAAATTATTATGTAACTGACCTCTAATACATATTAAAATTTTATAGTTACTCAAATTTGTTTACAATTTTCAATTATCTATAAATTATAATTTATGGTTACTATATTTCCAAAGAAATACTATGTACCTCATCGTTCACCATTTGACATGCCTCTTGACATTACTATATAAATTTAATTTATTTATAATGTCTATATCATATTATAAGGATATTTTAGATAATTAGTCATGTAAACAAATTATTTTGGTCCTTTAATGTATATTAAAATTTTGTTGTTATTTTTTAACATACAATTGTTAACTTTTTATGATGTATTATTTATCATTTATTATAAATCACCTTTCGTACTTAATAAGTCACAACTGTGCAATGCCCCATTTAAGTCAGATTGTGACTTCTTAAGTTACAACCGTCATAGGCAACGTTTAGGTCACGGTTATGACTTAACAACTCACAGTCGTGACTTATTTTAATTTAACTGAAAATTCTTATTATTTTAATTTTAAGTTCAAAATAGGAATTACTTGCATCACATTAATGAAATTGACAACGGAAATAAATAAAATGTCTCTCATTATATCCTGTTAATTTTTCATTCATTGTTATTATCTTAGGTAAAATATATAATGAAATTTGTGGGATGGAAACGTGTTCACTATTGTTATTAAGTACTAGATATTAATATTAAGAATATTAATTCATTATAATTATACATGTACGATTGTCACTTAACAAGTAACAACCGTGCATCTCTATATATATGCCTATCATTAATATATAATATTAATATATAGTAACTAATAATATAATAATTTGTTACTAATATATACCTAGCATTGATATCTACTTGTGCAACTTAATTAAATTAAGGATTTCAATATTAATCACGGGTGTGAGTTAATAACTCACATCAATTACTGTACTTTTTTATTTTACTTAATAATTAATTTTAAATTTTCTAGAGTTACACCCACGACTTAAATTTTCTAGTCGCGATAAGTCACACCCATGACTTTACTAACTTTCCAAATCTTATTTTATTTTTATTCCTAATTTTTAAAACTAATTTTAATTTTATTTATTCATTTAAATATTCTATCTCTTATATTTCAACTTATTTTCTCTCAAAAAAATTTATCCATGTTTATAAATTTTAAACTTTTCAATTCCTTCCTTGCTATACATTTCCGAATTTTGTTATTTTTAATTTCAACTTACTTATTTTATTCATTCGTTTTAATTTTCTTAACTTTTATTCTTTTACCTCTTTCACAAAATTTTATCTGCAATTACCTAATTCCATTTTTTTCACAAACTTTTAAATTACATAATAATCAATTATACATTAGGCTTAGATAATATAACATATTTATAAATACTCCTTAATTTAGAATTAAGTGGGTATTATATTTATTTAGTATATATACTAAGGGCGAAGGGGGTGGACGATCACGCAATCCATCCCCATCATCCATGTAATCTAACGGTTACTTTAATGTCTTTACCCCAACCCCCCCGGTCTATATGTCATGGTTGTTGTTTATTATCACTCTCCCTCTTTCATTTCTCTCTCATTTCTTTTCTCTCTCGTTGTTTAGCTCTCCGGCCTCGACTTCCTCTGCTTCTTCGCCTTGCGTCTACCGTTCGACAACACAGAACCTTCCTTACTTTTCTTTTTTTCTTCATCTTAAAACTCTAAACATTGCATCTCTGACAACTGTGATAATCTCTCCTTTTTCTTCGGTGGTTTTATTTCAGTCATAGTTTCATCGAGTTTTTATTATGTGTACAGATGGGTCACTCTCCAATAACTCTAAACATTGGTTTTATTCAGCGTTTAGAGTTTGGTCTTTCAGGTTTACAACTGTGGTAAGCTCTTCTTGGTTTTGTATTTCCTTTTTCTGTTTGGAGTTTGGTCTTTCAGGTTTACAACCGTGGTAAGCTCTTCTTGGTTTTGTATTTCCTTTTTCTGTTTGTGTTTTTTGCTTCCACTTTCTTTTATTTCATTATGTGTACTGACGGGTAAAGCTCTTCTTTTTTCTTCTGCGATTTTATTTCATTATGTGTACACATGGGTAACTGTTTACGTTTATTCTATCTACAGATGGGTAACGATAGTATGGTAAGCTCTTCTTTTTCTTCTGCGGTTTTATTTCAATCATGATTTTGTATTTCCTTTTTTGTTTACGTTTTTTTCTTCGACTTTCATCAAGTTTTTATTATGTGTGCAGATGGGTAACGGTTAGGGTTTACAATTATGGTAAGTTTTCCTTTTTCTTCAGTCATGGTTTTGTATTTCCTTTTTTCTTCGGCAGTTTTATTTCAATCATGGTTTCATCAAGTTTTTATTATGTGTACAGATGGGTCACTATCTAACAAAGCCTTTCAGGTTTACTCTTTTTATCTTCGACGATTTTATTCTTTTTCTTCATCTTAAAACTCTAAACATTGGTTTTATTTAGCGTTTGGAGTTTGGTCTTTCAGGTTTACAACTGTGGTAAGCTCTTCTTTTTTCTTCTGCAGTTTTATTTCATTATGTGTACAGATGGGTAACTGTTTGCGTTTA
>JANZLD010022441.1:0-10559 GCA_026413575.1 Erythroxylum carthagenense
GGTCTCTTGTCGTGGGATATTTATCGGAATGACCTACGGGCGTTCCGGTGGATACCCTATGGTAAGGGGGCGCTACAATACTTACCTTAAAAAGAGGCACTATTGTTTTTGTTAGATGGTAAACATTTGAGTTCATAATGATAGGACAAAAAGACAAAGCTTGAAATTCCATTGGCTTTAACTTAAACATTTGCTTTAGGTACTTAGTTTGTGATGAATGGATTTACACGAACCTTAGAAACCTTCATTAAAAAGTTGTAAAGGTTACAAGAATACCATCATCGAGTAGGAAGAGCACCTTGGCTCAATAAAAACTATACTAGACATTCTTACAACCAATGCCATGATTATGTACAAAGAATAACATTACCCAAAAAAGATAAGTCATAACGTTCACCTTAAAATGAGAATATCATCACTTTGAAAACAATATCATAACTTTATGCATCTAATACAACATCTATGTATAAAAAATACCACCAATAATAATTAATAAGTCATAGATTCACCTTTAAATAGGAAAACCATCATTCAGTATGAAGAAAACCATACCTCAATTAAAACTATACTAGGCCTTTATATATCAAATACTATTCTTATGTTTTAAAAAAAATACCACTACCTATTACAAATAAATGGCACATTCACATTAAAATGAGATTATATCACTTTGACATTAAATTACCATGCCTTAGTTAAAACTATACTAGAGTTTCATAGATCCAATCCTATGCTTATGATTTAAAAAAACCACTAATAATAACATATAATTCATATATTATCTTTTAAAAAGGAATATGATCACTTATTATGAAGAATATTATGGTTTAGTTAAAACTATAACAGGTGTTCTTGTATTTAATATGACACTTATGTTTAAAAAATACCACCACCTATAACAGATAAGTTACACATTCATCTTAAAATAAGAATACTATCACTTTAATAAATTAAGATACCATACCTTTGTTAAAACCATAATAGAACTTCAAAAATCTAATACCATACATATTTTAAAAAAAACTACCACCAATAACAGGTAAGTCACACGTTCACCTTTTAATGGGAATTCCATAACTTAGTATGAAGAATATCACGTCTTTGTTAAAACTATACTAGACCTTCACACATTCAATACTAAGATTTCATTCATAAATAACCATCACCCATTATAGATAAGTGATACATTCATCTTAAAATGAGAATACCGTCACTTTGATATTAATTTACCATGTCTTAGTTAAAACAATACAAGAGTTTTATATATCTAATACTATACTTATGTTTTAAAGAAAACCACCAACAATAACAAATTAGTTATAAGTTCACCTTTAAATGGGAATACTATCAATTAGTACAAAGAATACCGTGGCTCGATTAAAACTATACTAGATCTTCATAAATTCAATACCATATTTATGTTAAAAAAAATACCGCCACCTATAATAAATAAGTTACACATATTAAATTTGGAATATTGTCACTTTGATATTAAGACATCATGTCTCACTTAAAACTATACAAGAGCTTTATATATCTAATACCATGTTTTCGATTAAGAAAAACGAACACAGATAAAAAGTAAGTCATACATTCATCTTAAAATGGAAATACTATCACTGAGTACGAATAATACCATGTCTCAATTAAAACTATATTAGACCATCATATATTTAATACCATGCTTATGTTCAAAAAATACCATAACCTATAGCAAATAAGTCACATGTTTACTTATTATTGAAATATATGACCAGTCATTGAAGTAACCAAAAAATTTCTCCTTTAATTCAAACTATAGGAATCATATTACTATTTGTAATGGGGAGTTCACAAACTTTCTAGTAGCTCTGACCTTTTTCGTTTCATGTTACCATCCTTACACCTCTTTCTAACTTAACTCTCCTTTGAAACTTGCTTTCTGCATTCCCTTTACACACCTATTTCTTCTATCGTAGTTGGTCTTGCTACTGTTCTCATCTTAGCATTCTTTAATCAATGGTAGTTTATGTATTGATGAAAATAACTCGACTGTACAAAATTTAAATATTCTCATATAATCACTTCTCTTCTGCTCGTACTCATACTTATTCATGCTTCTACTATTCCTTTTATTGTATCTATTGTTTACTAGATAAATGACCAATTTTAACAATATTTTCCCACCATTTACTAAGTTCCCTTAGATACCTTCCTTTTCCAACCCTTTTGTAATTAACCTCCACTCCAACTACCAACAGATTTCACTTATTAGAAAATCAAAAAAAATATGAGTGCAGGTTATGGGTGACAAGAAGTCCAATGCAAAGTTAAATTATTTTCCCTCAATAGACTCGATAAGTAGCCCATGATTTTGCCTCACATTGAAGTATTGAGGGTTGGAGCTTAAAGATGGTGGAAAACCTTAATAGGTTACTTTCTTGAAAGAAGGGTAGTGTTTCCAGTAATGATATAGTAGGCACAAGCCAATTGGAAACAATATGACTTGTAGGATATATTGGTGAAAAATGATAACACCTTTTTCTTAAAGTTTTCCTGTAAGGAAGATGCCGTTAGCTTTTAGCTCTCTTAGTTAATCAAAAATAGCGGGATTTTTTTAGGTCTTAATATTTTTTCTATGTTATTCTTGTAGGGCATAAATCAATTGAATCAATTTTTAGGATACATTAGTAGACATCTTATTTTACTTCCTTGTCCTATTTAATGGAGTGCTCTTTTTATACATTTCTAATAAATTCCTTGTAATAGCCTATTCTAGATGCTTTTGAAATTAGGATCCAAGAAGTAGTAACTTCTGAAACAAAAATTTCTTCTTCTTCTCATCATAAATGGCTACCATGCATTGATCCAACTTAAAGTTTTTTTAGGTTGATGTCCACATAGATTCTTGCATAAGTTATTATGTGCATTTTTGCAGTCATAGAATCCATAAATAAAAGCTGACCAACTAAACTTACCATATAACCCCAACATTTCAATGGCGAATTCTAAAGGGACAATGTGGAATTTAACCCAAATTGGTGCTATTTTAATTTTTACCTTGTTAGGAATGAAACCTAGCTGCCGCGTTTTGGAGAGCAATAGGTTTCCATTAAATTTATATGGCCCTCATTAAAGCACTGAGTCTAATACTTTAGTATAGTCAAATTTGAACAAGAAGACATCATTTTTAGAAATGAGAACTTTTTGAGCTTACATTTGTTTTAGAGCAATTGGGCTATCTTTTGCATATGTGTAAAAGGCACCTTTTTTAGCAAAAAAATGCTATGAGGAAAATTTTCAATTTTGTTACACTTTTTTTCTGTAATTTTCCACATTGGTTCAATTACTATTATTGTCTTATGGAAAATAAGTCAAAGAGAGGTGTTTCTCTTGCTCTACATATCGTTAAACATAACAGTCCACATTTTCTACAAATTAAATGCATTAATGGAAGTTTGCTCTAAATGTGTCGACGGCTGAAGAGGAAGTGAAGGAATGGGGGTACAAAAAAAGAGGACGGATGGGTAACTATTATCAAGGCAATTGTGGGAGGAACAATCTTCCTTTTTTGGCTACAAGGTTGTTATAAACTTAAGATTAAGGGATAACTAGAATTAGGAAGGGGAAGGTTTAGGCTTCGAGTTATTTTGACATGTTGTATAGAAGTAACTTTGGGGGGAGTAGAGCTAGGATGTTTGTATGTTTGAAATGTTTGTATGTTTGTATATAGATAGGAAGAGAGAATTCCATAGGAAATTAGGGACACATAGATATAATAAAATGATCAAAAAGGAAAAGAAGGAGAATAGAAATGAAATGCAACAAAGGTATTGGAACCAGGTGAAGGAAGCAAATAGAATAAGGAGGAATAATGTTGAGCCAGAGTTTCTCTACTCTAGTTAATGATGCTTAGCTATATTAAAAATTGGACCTTAATGTTTTACAGTGTTCAAAATACACCCTAAAGTTTTAAAATGATTCAAACTTAATCCTATATAAATGGAAATGTAAATGGAGCAGCTTGAAAAGGCAGCAACTGAAGACGAAGATAAAAGGGAAATCATTTAGGAAAAATTAAGAATTAACTTAGGGTTAAGGTTATATTTGGATAAGATTTGAGTTTTTATAAAATCTTCTTATGATTAAACTGAATTTCAATGGGGGATTAATTATATTATTATGTAATTAGTAATATTTATTATTAAAAATTATCAAATATGTTAAAAATTTTTAATTATAGATCAAACTTTAAAAGTATTATAGATTCCACAAGGGCAAAGGACACATATGTGGCATTTTGGGCCTATAATTTAATTAAAGATCATTATATTTCTGCCATATCAATAATGATGTGGTAGAATAATGATAGAGTTATACCTTCATCTATTATTTTGTCTTTATAATTTAGGCATTTTAAAATAGTGATGTCCATTTTAAACACAACAAAACATTATAGTCTATTTTGTATTTAGATATAAATGTTAAGTTCAAAATTTCCTTCTTAGCTTATTTATTTTTAGGTTATCCTTTAGTAATTGTATACAAAGAGGCGAAGTGTACGTGAGAGAATTAGTTCAAATGAACATATGATGATCATTCAAGTTATGTATTCTACGTGATGCAGTTAATTTCTCATAGTTTGATATTTGGTGAAATCAATTAGAAAGAAACATTAAATATTTACATTTGCATTATTAAAGTGAAATATTTTGTGGTTTAATCAAATGACTATATGCTCATTTCAATCAATAATATAGATATTACCTCATAGAATGGCCACATAATTCAGTTAAAAACTTTATCAAGTATCTCCATTTGTTTTTAGCAATTGACCAAAGGGATTCTCAGAAAAAAAAAGGAGATATTGTGAGCCTCAGCTAATTGATCTGGATACATTAGGATGTCACTTTTTAGACCCATTAAAAATCCCAGATATAAGATTAGAGAAAAACAAGAAAAGGATAAGCTCCTTAAATTGGAACAAATATGATGTTATAATGAAATTTCACCTAAAATGCTATCTCTCATTTGTCAATATTGACATGATTATGGAAATACTCCAGCATTTGGTTGAGAAGAGATGTTGAAACACACTTATTTAGGTTTAAGAAGGTCAGGATAAGAAACTTGGTTATTGTCAGAAACTGAATACACTAAACATTTAGTAAATTAAGCTTATTGGATTGAGTAAATCCTTATACAATGTACCGTCCAACATAATGTATTAATTCATTATAATCTCCATAATTCAATAGAAGACAAGGATCGTGTTTAGTCTATAAATTTTTTGGTTTCTTTAAAAACAGTGGCTTCTTTTTGTTCTCAATCATGGTGTGACCCATGTTAGTATAGTAAGATAGGTCTTGTAATGAACAAATAGTTGATCAATCCCTATTAACACACATCAATTCATTAACTAAATTGATGTTCAAATTTTAAATTACTTAGAGATGATTTGAAATTTTCCTTTACACTTCGCCACTACATTAAACTTACCCAATAAAATAACAATTTTTTTTTAAATTTCCCAAATAGTAGCTTAATCAATATGTCTAAATTTCTCATGCACCCAATAAACAAAATCTTATGGTAAATGAATATATAATGTTAAATAGTGCTATATAGCTCTTAGATTTCCTCGTAATTTAAATGTAAACTAGTAAAAAATACATCTATAATTAGATCACGATTAGCATTAAATTTTGTTCTTGATGACCAGATACCAAATTATATCTTTAGAAGCAAAAGTTGAGGAACTCATTATAGTAAGACCTCCTAAAAATTTAAGTAACATACATAAGGCACAAAAATAAGTAGTTGGGAAATAAAAAAAGGAAACCACTTTGTATTACAAATATTGGAGTTCACCTGAACAACTTGACCATTATGTCAAGTTTATGATGAGGATGATATGGTACAATGTTAATGAGAAGATTGTTGAATTTAAATATCAATTTTTTTATTGATAAGTTCATCAGAATGCTTGTCTTATGGCATGAATCACCATAGAACAATGTTTATTCCTATCCTAAGTAATATTGTACATTGTTCTTTATTCTCTTCACCCTCTTTGTAAGATTAAATGATGTTTGTTCCTATCATAAGTAATAGTGTACACTATTTCCTGTTCTCTTCATCCTCTTTATTGGATTACGTAACTACTCTAAATTAGCATCGTTAATATTCCTTCCTCTTAACCACCTCTTTGTAGGTTAGCCAATTTCTTTCCTTTCTATCAATATAAACCTGTGCATCAGATCATTTTTGTTAGCATGGACTTAGATATAATTTCCTTTTCTAACCTTATCTTGTGTGCCCCATCTTGTCTTCCTAAGTCACCCTCATTGACATTGACTTCTGTTAGATCAAAAATTGGCTTTTATGCATTAGTAAAACAAAAATTCGCCATTTAACATTTTTAAGTTTCATTGCTTTATGAGGCATTTTGATGTACGTCTAAATTTATGAAGTTTTTTTTTATAATTTTCCAATGTGGTTGATAATAGGATGAAGAATATATTGTCTTAGAAAAAAAGGTATCATTAACAACATGGATATATAGTCAATAATTACTATCATAACCCTAACTGCGACTTGTTGTGTCTTATTTCTATTGCTTTTAATTGCCTTCACATCTTAATTTTGGTTACAAATTCTTCTGTTTTGATTCGAATGTGAGATAAATTGAGTAGAAATTGTGTGAATATTGCATGAATTTTAATTGAATTATTTTGTGAATTTTTCATAAAGGTTGAAGGGAAAGTTCTAATAAATTTTGCACGAAAAGAAAAAAAAAAGAAGAAAAGTGGTGGCATAACTTGTCACCATCGTGACTGACATCAAATTGTTAGTCACTTTGCGAGTGTTAGTCACATTGGTGACTAACACCAACTTGTCACCACCATGACAAATGCCCTCATAGGGTGACTTAACTTGTCACCCTCATGACCCATTTTTCCTTTAATTTATCAACTTATAATGTGTTATATGGAGGAGGGACAAGTCAAAAACCTAGACCTAAAACATAATACAAATAGTAAGAGTAAGAAGGGTGGTGACACATTCTAATTCGACATTCCTCATTCCATCATACACACCTTTCACACCACACACTCATTCGGGGACAAAAACTGAGAGAAAGAAAGAAGGTGAAGAGGGGAAGAGAGAGTAGTCGGGTGACGTGAAGAAGAAGAATAGTAGAGAGGTGAAAGTAGAGTTAGCATTCGGTCGCCTGGTTGATTATCAACCAGAAGCAAAAGATGAGAGCCAATGCAAACGACTCGAAAATGGCAGAAAACCACTGTAACTCCCTCATTTGATCCTTGTTTACCTATTTTGTTCCTATTTGTTGCATTATTTTTTTTGTTGTTTTACTGTATTTACCCCTCTAATAGTTGATAGACTCATACTTTGTTAACTTTTGGTAGTCCATTTTGGTTATTTACTTGGTTTATTGCTTAAGTACTTCTCTTATACTGATAAATAGCATTGGAGTATTTGAATATGACGAATCTTTTTATTTCTTTAATGGGCTGATCTCTTTTTTTTATGATTAATGTAGCTATTTTAGTCAAATATGTATGATTGAGGGACTGTGTTGTTGACTTATGTTTGCTATAGTTTCTGAACTGAATGGATTTAATAGCATGATCAAACTTTGTATCATTTCAGTATTAAATGAACGATTAAGAGAAGAAGTTTAATATGGAATGAGAAACTATAGATACTTAGATTAAGAATTAGAAATATATTAACTTAAGTGGTAATTAATAGTCATGATTAATTTGGATGATAATTTGTTGACTAGGAAAGTTAGACTTAGTTTATTATTCAATTTGATCTTAAAGCCCAACTATTAATTTTAGTGAGATGACTACTCAATCATTTCCCCTTAGTCATGCATAAAGATTAAATTAGTGAAATTAATTCTCAAGAGTTTTCCACTTCAATTAATCTATTCGTTTTTGCTCCCAGTTAATTCCATTTACTTTTCAGTTTAATTTGGTGATTTTCTTTAAAGCCTTCACTCAACAAATCAAGATAAAGTGTTTAGGATTGCATTTGTTTTTATTTTTGTTCAAGGTTAATTTAACTGAACCAATTTCGCCTCCATGGGAGACAACCTTAGGTAATCACTACAACTACCTCGTATACTTACGAGTAAGATAGCCTAGGTATTTTTAGAACTTATTTGGGCATAACAACTAACGAGGGAATAAAAATTAATTTTAAAAGTATTTCACAATATAAACACCACTCCAAGAAATGATAATTTCAATTCAGTTAAAATTTAAAAAGGTTAGAAGCATACAGTTGGACACATAAGATAGTACTTAAGTTTTTCCATTATATATGTTGGTGGACACACTTCAATGTACCAATGTGTGGTAAATTGTGTTCACATTATATAATCCTAACCAAAGAATGCAATTGAAAATATGGTCATTTAAATACTAGGGAAAGAATAAATAATATAAGAAACACCTTAGTGAATGAAAATATGGTAAACTATGTTAAGCTTATAAAAGATTGCTTATTTGTGCATACCAACCAACTAATGAAAATATAGGGATCTACAAAAAGGGGACATACATATTGTGAGAAGAATTGAATATATGCTTGTTTAGTAAATTATGTTATCCTTTACGAGCAAATGAGCTTTAGGTGAAACTTTGTTTCTCATTGCAATGAGTGACCTATTGACCACTAGCAATAATTAGGCCATTATGGAAAATGAGATGATTCAACTAATAATTTCTTATTTATCATTACAAATGTTGCAATCCTTAGCAATTTCTTTCTATGAGTTTTGGTTAGACATGAGCTCCAATTTATCAATGGCCAATCTAAAGAATCCAATGAAAAACAAAGGTCATATAAATAGCAATTGATTTCCATATCAATGTTTTTAGAGAGCCTATATGGAAACCTTATGTGGCCATCATTACTATAAACAAAAATAGTATGGATGGCCACCAATAGCTACCAAAGTTTGGCTACAAAACTATTTCCTTTATTCATACATATTGTAAGACATAAATCACTACATGAATGTGTGATTGAACATGTTCACAAAATTTAGAAACAAAAAAAAACAAAAATTTAAAAATCTTATTAAAATACTAACATATTATTTCATGAATATATACATTGAATTTAGTTGTTGCATAATTGCACTTAATAAAAATTCAATACCATCATTTGTTATAATGTTCTACCTTATATGCCATTATTTAATTTGGTAATGGTTATAGATTTATAAACTACCTATGGTATTGCTTACAATATTAAACAATTAAGTAGACATATTTAGGAAGGTCATAATTTTGTATTAAGCTAATGTAAGATCCTTTCATGATTCAAATCATCTAGGTCACTACAACTATACTTTGCTATCATCCTAATGAGATTTACAGGCAACTTGTAGCCATACATACTTCTAAATACTTCTATCCTTATATACTAGACATATAAAAGTTCTACTATGATGAGTTCTTGTACATATAGATAATCATTCGTAATCGTCCTCAGTAATACTGCATATTCAAATAATAATGCCCTTTGTAATCAATAAACATACCTATACACTAATTTCTAGTTTAAATATCCCATCAATAAGAATTCTCTGATCAACTGAAAGTAGGACTTCAGATGAGTTCTCAAGTTTTATGGAAGTTGTATATAAAGATGTTGTAGCTTGATTAATGTCATCTCTATGCATTGTTGTTCTTGAGTCCTGAAGGAGGTATGTTTCCTTCTAGAAGGCATTGAAAGAGAAGAAATATACAAAATTTGTGAATTATTTTCATAAACAAGATGTTTCATATCAACAATAAACCAAAATCTAATAGCAATTAGTGATTCAAGGTAGATGGAATGATTTGAGTCACCTTCGTTGATAGTTGTGGACTAGTTCTATTTCTCATCTCCTGGTTAATCCATTATGTCATATTTTTAATTATAGTTTTGATATAGGCAATTATATTATGCAGAGGAAAGAATGATAATAGAGGGAAAATAAATTTACATGATTAAGTGGCCCTATATTATCATTATAGATTGAAGTTGCAGGTATTTATGGAAAATAACAAATCTATTGGAAGTCAAGGACGTTACACCAATCATGGATTAACAATTTCAAGTTAGCTATTATTATAAAATTTATTTTTCATTGACCAATATAGTTTATATTTATTTTTAATAATTTAGAAATATATTATTTTTTTCTAAGTGACTTTAGTTAATAGATACAATAAATATCTCTAAACAATTTTAGATAATAACACTAGATGGGTACCTAATATTATTAATATTAGTCAGAGAGATTCAGAGGAGCAATTGGGCAAACTGAAACATGGGCATATCCAAGGGTAACATCTTAGTGGTTATATATTTCTTATTATAATCAAAGTTTTCATGACAAAATTACTCATCTAAAGTTCTTTCTTCTATTATCTCAATTGTTCTTTATTTTAATTTCCCTTGCTTCCATATACTACTTGTAGCATCCCACTCCCGCGTGACCCGAACCCGATATCGAGGGTGATATCCGAACTCGTGACCCGCGAGGGTGGCAT
>JANZLD010022488.1:0-10557 GCA_026413575.1 Erythroxylum carthagenense
TAATGTTGGACACTTGGACTTGTAATGTCCTTGTAGCACCCCACTCTCGTAAGACCCTGACCCGACATTGATGGTGATATTCGAGTCTATGTCCTGCGAGGGTAGCGTGCTACATCACTCAGTAAAAATCTTAGTATACATTTTTTTAAAACATACACATACATTATACAAATGATGCGGAAAACAATTTTCATTACAAGACCTGTAAGTAACAATGACCACGAAGGTCTTCTTATAAATGCCCAATGAATTAATCCGGTGTCTTTACAAATTGACTAAACATTTATACAGAATTTCAGCAAATAAACTAATTTTATACAAAAATTTGCAGACATTACTACAGACGCAACTGATCCCGACCTCTTCTATCACTCACCAGCAGTCGCTATACGCCCGTTGCCTAATGAGGTACTCTTCTGAGTCTTGAAAAAAATTGCAAATTTTGGGTGAGTTTTGCGAACTCAGTGAGATAACCATCATCGATGGTCCACTCGATCTATGCAACAATATCCAGTCACATATCGGATATTCGCATTGTTGCATATTTGCACACAGTTCACAATTCGTATAAGTCTGGATTTATTACTAATGTACTATCACAAAAATTTCACATTCGCACATTTACAAAAGTTCACATTCATACAGTTCATATTGATACTTGCACATCAGACTCACTTCCCATTTATTTTTAATTGGCTGTCACCGAGCACCCTACTGTCCCTTTATAGGGCTCATTAATATATGTCCCTTACCCAATGGTGGATATAGGGATCATTATACGTTGAGCCTGAGGTTCTGAATCACTTATGAGCTCGAAGCTCATTTTCACACATTGAGCTAAAAGCTCTGATCGATGGCAACTCTGGTCAACAGTCATTATATTTTATGCAACCCTCAGTCATATCACAGTATGTCATCATTTCACAGTTAAAAGTACCCCATGACTATTACCACATCAGTATATGATATTTTGCCTTTCATTCAATCAAATAAATCAAATCAAATACAACATGTAACACTTTTTTAATTTATTTCGGTGTTGTGACTAGGCGCCTGAACTGTCCCTATAAGGGCACATTAATCGTTGAGCCAGAGGCTTTGAAACTGTCTCATTAAGGGCTCATTAATCGTTGAGCCATAGGCTCTGAAATACTGTGGGCTCGACGTCCTAATACGTTGAGCTCTAGGCTCTTGGTGGCTGCTCCGGTCACAACTGTCATATCTGATCATGCATTTCATGTATGTTATGCATATATTCCCATTTAATAGTAATTATATCACAATTATACCACATGTCACAATTTGGCATTACTGTATCACAATCAATATACGTATGACAATTTATCTCATTAGAAACAAGTAAGTCACAGATTCCCAACCAGATAATACTTCTATAGCATAGTCTCCCAATACGTCGAACACCGTCGGTCCGGAATCCAAATCATAAATAACACATAAGCCCGCCATTATCTCCACAAGGTTATAAATGCATAATTTTAACCAAATAAAGATTGAGGAACCATCTAGGTTACTCACCTATAGCTTCCGAGCTAATGCCTGGAAGTCTCAGCAACGTCCGTGTGCTGACGTTCCAAATGTGCCTCTATAACATTCAAAATATACAATTATTACCAAATGCACAATCAGGACTATGTAATAATGCACATGTAGCAATTAAAAATGTGTACGATGCATGTTCGTGACATTCCCGGCACTATTGCACAAATTCCCATCAATTTTAGCTCTAAAAATTTCCAATTTCACAAATAAATGAAATTCAAAGTTTCACGGATCCAATGCTTCGAGAATCAGGTCAATCGGATGTCGGACGGAAAAGATATTCCCAAAACACTTTCAGACCAACACACTACACGTAACTTCACTCTAGAAATTGAACATCTTAGGGGCTAAATTTAAGTATGACCTCTTCATAACATTTTTAGATCTATGTCTCTAGTTTAATTTGAAAAAGGAATCAGATCGATTGGAGCTCTATAGCTCAAGATATCTCCAAATTACTGAAACATGTTCAGACTTTCCCAACCGGTCTGCTCACTTTAATCCGATCGACCTTTCTCAGTTTGATCTCAAAAATCATAAATTTGGAATGAAAAGACAGAGAAATGTCTTAGGAATCCAATGCTTTGAAAATCAGGTCGATCGGAGGTCGGATAAAAAAGTTATACACAAAAGATTGGACAGAGGTCACTGGGCACGCCTGCGCACCTCGCTCGCTCGCTCGCCCGCATAGGTGAGCGCCTCGCTCGCCTGACAAGCGATGCGGTCGCTCGCCTGGTGAGCGATGCGAGCGCTCGCCTGCATGGGCGAGCTTCTCGCCCGTGTGCGTTATAAATATTTTTTAAAACTAAAAATCCATTTTCCAAAATAAGCGAAACCTAAGGACTTTCCTTTCTTCCCCACTACACAACTTTTACCACACACATCCAAAAATCACAATTTTGGTCTCGTTGGAAAGATCTTGAAAAATACTACAAGTTTTATGCAGAGCTAAAAATCCAATTGCACCCCTAAGGGTGTCAAAAATGCACTCAAAGCTACTGCCTGGTCAGACATTTACCATAACAGTGCAACACTTTCACAAAAATCATAACTTTTCATCCCCTTAACCAAAAATTCCAAATTTTATATCAGTAAAAAAGAGAAAAACACATGCTACATCTTTCCTGAACAACTTAGAAGCCAATTCCATCTTTAACCAAATCAAATTTGCAAAACAAAGGTTCAGCCTACCCAATTTATTCTCAACAGAAACCAAATCTATCAAAATTCATAACTCCACATCCCCTTGGCGAAAAATTTCATACCATAAGGCAATAAAAAGCTCATACAATATACTACAATTCTCAAGTAGAACTTCAAAGCAAATTCCCATTCAAACTATGTCAAATCCCCTCATGAATGTGGCTGTCCTGTTAGGGTTTATGAAATCAGCATTTAACCTCAACCCTAACTGAACTTTACAAATTTATATCAAACAATCCTGACATTCAAAATTCGCATAAAATACCTCGTTAGAAAGCTACAACAATTTTCTACAACTTTCCAGAAGGTTACTTGAGCCAATTTCACCCTTAATAGTCCCAAATAAATATCAGAACATAAAAAGCACAAAACCTATGCCCTTAGAGCATTTGCACAACGAAACACAATTTGGGCTGATTTACCACCTAAACATTATCAGACCATAATTTGCAATCTACACATCGAAAAATATCATACTCAGTGGCATTAGAAAGATAACACATAGATCTTCAACTTTTAGTAATACCAATTTCACAAAATCTATCTCCTTTATCCTAGAAAAATTCTCAAAGTTTCAGGTCTTCAATAATGGAACCAAAATCCGGATACTATTCATCCAGCACACACATCTCAACTTCCAAGCAAAATTCAAAGCTCTTCAAGCCACAATTGGGCAGAACTTCCTTCATAGGAATTTTATCCATACTTCTCAAGTTTAATTTAAAGCAAACTTCAACTCAATAGCATAACCACATCAAAAGTTATAAACAAATACCTGAAACATACGCAAGTTCCATTTTCCAGATTTCATAATAAACCCTACTCCTTTCATGCAAACATCAATACCACATCAATAAACATCCCATTTAGTCAAGAATTCAGCCACAAATTCATCAAGACAATTACTTGAGTAATTAATCACAATTTGGCAGCACACAACATACACAATTTTCTTACTTCATTTCCACTCATCTAACATCATAAACTTCATTGAAAACACTAAAGTCACATTCTTTCATTACCATGTCATTTTCCCTCACACAAGCATACACTTATACCCATACAATTAATACACAAGCTTCATGAAATTAATGCACCAATAAGCACAATAGATGCTTCTACCTACTAAGGAAAGAACACAAAACAAATTCTTACCTAACAAGCTTCAAGCTCTTCAATTCTCCAAACCACTCAAATTCCTCTACCTCTCACCAACACTTATGGCTATCACTCCAATACACACACAATGCACCATCTTCACAAGGCTTACATTTGGTCTTGGTTGAGAATAAAGAAAAGCAAGCAAGTAGCAAGGAAAGCTTCTTATATGAGATGGAAAATAATCGAAGGAGGAGAGTAAGGCAATACCTACGGATGAATGAGGTTTTTAACTCTCAAAGTAACTTTTTTAAACTTTCAAAGTGCTTTTCTTATCCATTTAAGAAGAAGAGTCGAGAATGAATGAAGGGAATAAAACAAAACCCTTAAATGAAGGAGGACACTTGTCACTTAATGGAGAAAAAGACAAAAACATCAATTAATACCATTTAATCAAAGAACCCTAATACAAAGAAATCTTTAATCCATCCAATTCCAATAGCTCTAATTATAATCCCAAATTAATGTACCCAATATTTCGGTGTCATTGGACAGAAATTTTCGGTACCGGAAACTAGTCAGTCTGCCACTTGGCGATTTTTCCGATCCGAAAATTCGCCCCGAAAATTTTCAGAAAAATTCTTGAAATTCCCTAAAAATGTAAAACACACATCAATCACCCCTATTCAATTTTTCAAACACATTTATCACACCAAGCACACAAAATTACATTTAGACCCATATGCCGGGAAATGTCATGAATGCATGTACAATTATGTGCATGTACAAAAATTACCATTCATCTAATTATAGAGGCTATATGATGCATGTTCATGCCGAGATACATTTACACTCGCCTAACCCGTCCCAATTGACCAAATTACCCATCCCATCGATGATGGGATGTTACATCATACGAGGAAGATACTTCAAGTTTTCGTATCTTATGTCTCATGTTTAGTGTTCGGGATCGCATGATAGGCACTTGAAAAAGGTTTTTAAAACATTCTAAAGCTATTTTCAGTGAATTTTTATTCAACAAACTTGTCATAAGAGAGATACATGAGGTTTTCATGTTATGAACGATTAGTTCACTGTCCGATTACGCACGATAGTCACTCTAATAAGATTTTTTGTTACGAAAGTCTTAAATAAAATTTTTAGAGGATGTCTTTAGTACTAGTGTTTGACAATGAGGCTATACATTCAAGTTTTTATATTTATTGATGTTACATTGTCACATACCATACGTCATAAAAAATGTGAGGATAACATAGAGATGTATCCTTTATGTTTATAGACTTTTTGAGTACTAATGAGGAAATAGTCAATATAGTGGCCTTTGTAGTCAGTATTTTGAATTGTTTTGCTTGCACGTTAGGGGAAGTCTTTGGTCTCATGTGTCGTTATTCTGTCCACAGATGTTGGCCTTACATAATATTTGAGATGTGCACAAAGGCGTTAGATAGAAGAAAGTCATTGCTTGAATGATCTATTCACCCACAGGTGGTAGTGTCATGAGAGTTAATGGTTTGTACTATGATCGCTTTTATGTAGAAGTCTAGTTGCATATATTATGTATTCAACCCACAAGTATTTCATAATATGTGTAACTGGATTCTCAGTACATATACTATTTAATTGCTTTGAGTATCTC
This sequence comes from Erythroxylum carthagenense, assembly GCA_026413575.1. Lineage (NCBI taxonomy): Eukaryota > Viridiplantae > Streptophyta > Magnoliopsida > Malpighiales > Erythroxylaceae > Erythroxylum > Erythroxylum carthagenense. The sequence continues at coordinate 5,519 of JANZLD010022488.1, forward strand.
TGTTGTTTGTGCTTTTCTAAACATTGTCATTTTGCAATCACCTTTTTGGTTAACAATATTAGCATCACCATTGAAACCCTGACCAGTTTCAATATGAAGAGTGAACAGAGGATGTATTGAATGCTACAAAGATAGCTGAAATTGATATGGCCATACGGATGGATATGCCATCTTTGCCTATATCCATGAGCTCAAGAGCTCATAAAGCAGCTTATGCAGCCTAAGATAGGTCTAACAAATTATGTTGTATGACTATTAAGATATCCATACCTGATCATTTGCTTAGTGAACTTTTGGATATAGGCATAGCGAAATAGTTTCTTGATAATGTCTCCTAAAGGTACACGGTCTTATCTAATGTTGAGATAAGCGCCTTGATGAAAGAATTATTCTCCATGAGGTATACGGGAGAAGGAGGAGTGATGGAGTACATATCAAGAATCATCCATCGTCACAGTAGACTGAATATTCTGAATATGCTCTTCCTAATGCCTTCATAGTTCAACAGACTCTGAGTACACTCCCTCCAGAGTTTAGCAATCTTGTGATGACATATTATTTTCTAGATGAGCAATAAGACTTCAATGCTTTGATTTTCCATTGTGTTGATGAGGAGGAGAAAATCATGCTTGCTACTCCTACAGTCCGCAAAGCATTACTGTAAAGCAACCAAAGGGAAGACAAAGATGAAGTCCACTAAGTTCAAAGGTAGAAAGTCAAAATCTTCTCCACATGTTGATGTTGGTCAATCCATTGCTGGTAAAGGTCATGTGGACATAAAGAAGCCAACAATATAAGGCCTAAAAAGAAAGATTGAGACTATCAAGTAACTCCTTGACTTATCAGTATATGAAACTAATTTATGATAGTCGCATTAAGTACTTGGTGGCTATAAAGTGGAGCATATAATCATAGTGCTTCCACGATGTAAAGTTTAATATCTAGGATAAAGCCAAATAAGGTTAACAACAATGAAGAAGCTGATGTAATATCTATAATGTTACCTTTTCTAACGTGTCCTCGTAGGATATGTTTTGAGTGATTATGACAATTGTAGCTCATAATGATATAGAGTTACATCAAATGGCTATCAAAATTACTCTCTTGAATAAAGACCCTTATAAAGAGGTCTCTATGGAACAACCTGAAGGATTTCAAGATCCTGATGAAACTGACATAGTTTGCATATTAAGCAGATCAATATATGATTTACATCAAAATTCTAGAAAGTGATACCTTACATGTGATGAGATTTTAACCCTTTTCTGTTTCATCAAAAATAAAGTTAAAAAGATGCCTGTGCTATGAGGTCATGGGGAGCAAAATTATTTTCCTATTACTCTATATGGATGATATATTACTCACATTGAATAACTTGACCATATTGTATGAGGTTAAGCAACTTTTTTCAAATAATTTGACATAAAGGATCTTGATGAATCATCTTTTGTCCTTGACATTCAGATTCACCAAGACAAATCTCAACACTCATTAGGCCTCTCACAAAGTACATACATTTAGTATGTATTACAAAGGTTTGATATTGCTAACTATAAACCTATTATAGCACCAATCTCTCATAGTGAGAGATTATCTTTAGCCTAATGTCTAAAGAATAAAGTAAAGAGAGTGACTATAAGTGTAACATCTTATCACCGACGGGAAGGGTAAAATAGTAATTTGAGACAGAGGTATGATTGTGTATACGTGTCTCGGCATGATCATGCATAATATGACCTTCATATATGCATGAATAGAAATTTTTGCACATGCATATGATCGTACATGCATTCATGACATTTCCGAGCATATGTGTTTATAAATGTGTTTATTGTGAAAAATATGATTTTGTGCTTGAAAATTGAATTGGAGTGGATTTTTGTGTGTTTTACATTTTTGGAAAATTTTAGGAATTTTTCTGAAAAATTTCGGAAAAAATTTTCGGACCGAAAAAATTGTCATGTGATGGACTGATTGGATTTCTGGTACTGGAAATGACTGTCCAATGGCACTGAAAAATTATATACATGATTTTAAGATTTATTACTTTGAGCCATTGAAATTTGGAGAGAAATTGGAGTAGAAATTGAATTGTTATTGGAAAGGAAATGAATGGGTGTTTAAAAATAAGACAAGTGGCAAGTGACACTTGTCATTTGCCTACTTAAGTCTTTAACTTGGGTTTTTATATTATTAACCTAACCATTCTCGATGCTTTCCTTTGCAAGGGTTTAAAATCACTTTTAAAGACAAATCTCTCCTCTCACCCGTAGCTTCCATTTCCTCTTCTTCTTCTTTGGTTTTCTCCTCCTTCGTTGGTTCAAGCTCCACCCACACAAGACCCTCTTCCTTATTATTTGCTTTCTCTTCTTTTAAATCTCCTAAAACAGCCTAGCATAAAATTTTCCCCTTAAAGAAGATGGTGACCGTGCGTGTTGATGGTGAAGAGAAGTAGAGTATTTGATGTATAGTTGAAAAATTGAAGGAGGTTGAAGTTTAAATAGGTAAGATTATGTTTTATGTTAGTTAAATTCATAATTGTGACATCTTGTGCATCAATTGCATGAAGTTGTGCTTTGACTATATGGGTATGTTGATTCTTTGATTGATTGATGATTGGTAAATGATGAATTAGAAGTTAATGGATGAGATGTTATGTAGTATTGAGTTGTTTTGGATTGTTAGGAAGGTTGTTAAATGAGTGTTTATTAATGGGAGATGGTGGAGTGTAGTTGCTGCAAATTTGTGGACTTGTGTTCAAGGATAGGTTGTGACTTGTTTATGGTGCATATATGGAGTAGATTGAATGTTATTTGGGTTAGAAATGGTATGGAAGATGTAGGATGTGAGTTAGGTGTAAAATCTGGAAAATTTTCTTTGAGTATGTTTCAATGTTTGGGTTATAACTTTTGATATGGTTATGCTATTGAGTTGAGGTTTGGCTTGAATTAAACTTGAGAAGTGTGGCTAGAATTCTTATGAAGGAAGTTCTGTCTAATTATGGCTTGAATTGTTTCGAATTTTGCTTTAAAAGTGAGATTTATGTGCAGTGTGAATAGTGTTAATGCTAGCATGTAGAGATTTGTGACCTGAAACTTTGGAGAATTTTTCTAGGCTAAAGTAGACATATTTTGTAAAATTGGTCTTCATGAAACTTGAATATTTTCTTGTTAGCTTTCTATCGCCACTAAGTATGACATTTTTTGATTTTTAGATTTAAATTTATGGCTTGTTAACTTTCAGATGGTAATTTATGTCTTAAAGTGTTTTGGTGTGTGTAATGTCTCTAAGTATGGGTTTTGGTGATTTCTATGTTCTGATGCTAATTTTGGACTGTTATGGTTGAAATTAGCTCAAGTGATCTATGGAAAGTTGTAGAGGAATGTTTTAGTTTTGTAATGAGGTATGATATGCTCTTTTTGGATATAAGGCTTATAAGTTATGAATTTTTCAAGTTTGGATATGGTTTAGGTGATAGGTTGATTTAACACTCTTTAACAGGGCAGCCACAATAATGGGAGAATTTGACATAGTTAGAGATAGAATTTGCTTCTAAGTCCTTCATGAGAATTGTAGCATGTTTTTTGATCTTTCCATTTCTATAAGATATGAAATTTTTCGATGATGGGATAGGAAGTTATGCTTTTTGGAAGATTGTGTTACTGTTGAGAATGACTTATATAAGCAGAAACTTTGATTGAGAATTTGATTTGTTTAGAGGTTGAATTTGCTTCCAAGTTGTTCATGAAAGTTGTAGAATATGTTTTGATCTTTCTTTTGGTATAAAGCTTGGAATTTTTGGCAAAGGAAATGGGAAGATATGGATTTAGTAGAATATTGCACTGTTTTCGCAAATTTATGATTTGGCAGATATTTTGATTGCATTTTTGACACCCTTAGTGGTGAAATTGGATTTCAAGCTCTTTATGAAACTTGTAGAATTTTTTGTGATCTTGCCAATGAGACCTCATTTGTGATTTTTGGACATTTGTGTGAAGAGTTGTGTAGTGTGGAAGAAGGGAAGGTTTAATAAGTGGTTTTGAAAAATTAGGTTTTAAAAAAATTTTGGTCAGGCGAGGGACCAGCCGATTTAATTTTTTATTTTATTTCTTTTTCTATTTGATATTTGTTATTTGGAAACCAATGTCATTCTTTTGTGAATAACTTTTTCATTCGACATCTGATTGACCTGATTCTCGAGGCATCGGATTCGTGACTTATTTAATTTCATTTCTATGTGAAATTGTGAATTTTTAGAGTTGAAATTGACATGGATTAATTAGGTCAAAGTGAGGGGATCGGGTAATTATTTTTCTAGTCCGTGTTTTTATTTATAATTGGACCTATAGAGGTCCGAATTGAGTGATTTTGGTGTCTTTGGATTTCTAATATTTAGAGGAAATTTTTGTGATAAATATTTATGGAAAAATGCCGGGAATGTCACGAACATGCATTGTACATATTTTAATTGTTACATGTGCATTATTAAATATTTCTGATTGCACACTTGCCAATGTTTGAATATTTTGACTGTTATAGAGGCACAGTTAGGACGTCATTTCATGAATGTTGTCGAGACTTCCAGGCATTAGCTCGGAAGCTATTGGTGAGTGACCTAGATAGTTTCTCAATTATTATTTGCTATAATTCTGTGCTTATAATTCTGTGGAGAATAACGGTGGGTTTGTGAATTATTTATGGTTGTGGATTCCGGACAGAAGGTCCAATGTATTGGGGAGCTATGATATAGAAGTGCTACTTGTTTATGAATTGTGAACAACTTGCTTGAGTTGTGAAATATGTGTTGATTGTGACATATATACTGTGTCATTGAGACATGTGCATTCCATGCATAAATGCATGATCAGATAATGATAGTTATGACCGGAGCAGCCACCGAGAGCTAGAAGCTCAATGTATTTAGGCCTTGAGCCCACAGTGATTCAGAGCCTCAGGCTCAATGATTAATGTGCCCATATTGGGACAGTTTAGGCACTCGGTCACAACACCGTAATAAATTAGAAAAGTGTCACATACGC
>JANZLD010022499.1:0-10557 GCA_026413575.1 Erythroxylum carthagenense
TGTGTAATGTTTGATTTTGTTTGTTCTGTCTTGGGTGGCATCCATGTATCCTCCCAGGGGGTATTTGGGTGTTACATGAACTATGTGTCTATAAGAAGGTTAATGGGACTTTAGTCATTTTCTTATTGCTATATGTAGATGACTTATTGTTGAATGGAAACGACATACATATGCTTCAATCTGTAAAGGTTCGGTTATCCAAAAATTTCTCCATGAAGGATATGGAGAAGTAGCTTATATTTTGGGAATAAAGATTTATAGAGATAGATCAAAGTGGTTGCTTGGATTGTCCCAATCAACGTACGTAGACAAAGTGCTAAAGAGGTTTAACATGTAGAATTCTAAGAATATATTCTTAACTATGTCTCATGGGATTTCTCTCTTACAGAGTATATATCTAAAGACACCAGAGTAGAGAGATAAAATGGATTATATTCGATATGCTTCGACAATTGGATCAATTATGTATACAATACTATGTACTAGACCAAATGTCTCTTATGCTTTGAGCATAACGAGCAAGTTTTATGTCAATCTAGTGAGTGTCACTCGATAACTATGAAAAACATCTTGAAGTACTTGAAAAGAACTAAAGATATTTTCTTCATCTATGGAGGAGTTGAACTGAGAGTTCAAGGATATTCAAACGCTAGTTTCTAGTCAAATCCCGATGATAGTAGATCACAGTCAGGGTACATATTCATTATAAATGGTGGTAGGGTAAGTTAGAAGAGTTCCAAACAACCATCCATTACTAATTCAACGACCGAGGTAGAGTAAATTATAGTGTCAGAGGTAACAAAGGAAATGGTTTGGATCAAAAAGTTCATCACTGAACTTAGAGTGGTTCTTAGCATTATTAAGTCTATAGTATTGTACTGAAACAACAGTAGTGCTATTGTGCAGGAAAAGGAATCAAGGTCTCGTCAATGAAACATGTACTTAAGAAGTTTCACTTTATCAAAGAGATAATGGAGTGAAAAGACATAACATTAGAGCGAGTTCCAATTGAAGAGAATTTTGCAAATCCTCTCACTAAGCTATTGTCTTAGAAGATACATGATCAACATACAGATGGATATGGTATTAGATACTTAGATACATAAGTATTTAGTATTGATACTAAATTCATATTTAACATTACTATAATGTTCAAAACATGATAAGAAATAGATTGTTAAATAAAGGTAGTTGATCCAAGTTTATACAAATAGTTTGTATGTGTTGGATCAAAGGAGACTTACGCTTAATATAAATTGTAAGAATACAAATATAGATAGCCTAGAATATCCTTTTATGACATATGGTTAAATCAATATAATGAGAATCACAAAGCTACATATTAAGGTATATGTATCTTTTTCATTATGAATCATATGCAAGTTGTGAAACTTATTGGGTTGAAAAATAACTAAATCAACCTTTCATGAAAGGATGATGATTGTATTGAATTGTTAAATTTATATGTGTGATGGATTGGATGGAATACTAATTCATAAAAAGGATGATTCTTATATTTCATTAGAAGTAAGATTGGCTTTATGTGATAAATTTATATGCATTAAATGAAATAATTTAAAATTGTTTAAATTTAAGTAGAATTAATCATTGAAAATGTTGAAACATTTTAATGAGAACAATGTGGTGAGTTTTAAATTTTTTGGTTATTTATAACAAATGAGATTCTCTAGTAAATATCTTGACAAATAAATTCCATAAGAGTATAAATTCGTGTAAAGAGGAATATATAATATAAGATATTGTATGATGCAATATTTATCTCTTCTATAGCTAAGCCCAGTACTATAACTTAACTTTGAAAGTTCTAATTAAATCAATTAACAAGAATTCATATTAGATGTGAAATGGAAAGATTTTGAAAAAATAAAAGTTCATGATTTTGGGATGTAATACTTAGATGAAGCATGTATTATCCACTAAGTTTAGAACTAAATTGGATAATAAAGAGTTGAGAGATATCCAAAGGTTAGATATAATCTTATAGACTTATGAAATAAATTGTTTGTCTTAATGTATAGTTATAGGGGCATAGTTCTCAAAAAAAGTAGTGAGAGTAAAATGAAATATAGAAGTTCAAATCTCATAACAATATATCTAATTAGAACTAGTGCCTTTATTGATACATTTTATGTATAGTTGAATGGTTACTAGACGTTGAATGATTCACTTTTATGATGAATTTAAAGAATTTGTTTAAGAAATGACTGTAAACAGATCATATCTATAAGAAGGTTAGTAAGAGTATCATTGTCCTTTTCAATTGGAGTATATAGAGATATATTGCTCATAGAGAACAATAATTTGTATTTTCAATTATTAAAAATATAATTATTCAAGAACAATTCATGTTGGATTTGAAAAGGTAACAATTTAACTATGAGAATTAGATCTATAAAGATAAATATGGAAGTTGTTTACCTATTTTAGTCCAAATATATAGATAATATACTAAAGGTGTTTTGTATTTGAGATATTTGATGCTTGTGAAGTATTAAAGATATTCATATTATAAGTATGAGTTGATATTTAAGTTCAACGTTATAAAGAGATCAACTTTAGAAGTAAGTCCAAATTAAGGTATATTTTACTTAGAACAATATTATTTTGAGATTGGAAAGGTTCCAATATAGTAATGGTTGCTGATTAAGTCACAATACATATTTCATTTAGTGGAAATGATTAATTATATTAATTGTTCAGATAGTAATGTACTATAGATCATTAAAGCCATTAAGCATGCAAAAAGAGTTGAGATCTCATCAAAGATACAAGTATCTATTTAGGCAGTTTCTCTTAATTATGATGATAATTAAGATAAAAGATGTAAATTTTGTAAATCTATAAGAAATCTTGTAAATTTTTATCACTAAACCACTATCCCAGTAGCATGATTGTCATATGGTGATATGATATAAGATACTTAAACGATCGCCTAAGTGCAACAAGGAGATTGTTGGTTTATACCAATTGGTTGTTGTTTAATAACAAAATAATCTAAATATATCCTTTATCTTGTACATATTTAAATGTTTATGATAAAATTCATAGGATAATTATACATTGCAAATGAAATTTTGATGAGATTATAATTTTGTTATTATTCCTAAAGTATTCCTAGTTATTATTCTATTAAAACATGACATTAATAAGATGTATAAAGACTAACACACATTATGTGTTTCGTTATGAAGGAAGTAGTCCATCTCATAAACTAAAATATGGAGATACTAAAATAAACATGTGAGTGCTTATTAAAGAACAAGTTCACTGAACTAACCTCATATAAAAAATCCATTTGGAGTATTATTTGTGTGCTTATGAAAATTTTCATTGTGATGATTGTATAAATGATTATTGGACTTAAGATCTCCAAAATTATCTTGTATAAGGATTGATATATTTTGATACTACGTATGACATATTCTAATTAAGGATAGCTCAGTTGGTAGTTAATGGACGTAGCATGAATTACATGAAAGTAGTTCAGTAATTAATATATAATTCATCTTCTAAAAAACGTTCAATTATTCTCAATTAGTATTGAATTGAGAAACTTTTGGCTAAGGTGGAATGATACTTTATAAAATAGTTTATAAATGTCATTAATTGAATCAATTACTAATGGTGAAGAACTAATATGATTAGAATCAAAATATAGTTGATATTAATTTCATGCTTCATGTCTAATCTGGACATTGTATGATGAAAGGATTGAATTATAAAAAAAAAAAGTAATGCACAAAAAAGTTAGTCAAAATCACTTTAACATTCCTAAATATTTGGATAGCTATGATGCATTGCTAGAAGTCAATCTTGATTTATAGACATAAAATTTTTAATTAGATAATTAAAGATAAATTAAAGGAGTTTAATTTATCTAATCCTAAATATAATTTAGGATTATAATTTATATTCATTGTTAACATGTTTGAGAAGCTTATTGGTCACACACAAAGGATAAGTTAAAGAAAGAAAAGAGTTTTAATCAAGTTAGACTTGATTATAAAGTTTGAGAAACTTTACTAATAAATATGAGATATTTAATAAATAATGATCAATATGAGATATTGGATTTTTATTTAAGCATAATTGCTATTAATTAGAATTTTGTACAATTCTAATTAAAGTAGAATTTAACTTTAATTAAATTACTAAAATATCCAAAAATATATTATAAGTATGTTTAAGTTCTAAGGGAACTAGCGCTCTTTGTCTAATCTTTTCTGTAATAATAACAAAGTTCTCAAGATATTCTATGGATATTATTAGAAGTTGAATATTTATGCGACTATGGTGGTTGAGATGAGTCGAAAAGGCTAAAACTTTGAAAAATGTATGAATTACGATTCATACTTTATCATGATTTATATGTTAATCATTTTATAGAATTTTAAATAATCTTAAAATTTGGGAAATTAAATATGAAAAAGTTTTATAATTATTCTGCTACCATTCAATTGAAGTTATTTTATTTAATTTTATAATTATCTCGTGATTAAGTCAAATTGGAGAATGTTAGAATATAACACACTGGAGTAACTAGTTACATTTAATTATCTAATAAATGTGTCAAATTAAATTATAAATGATATTAATTGATTATTTCTTTATCTATTAGGATTTAGAGTGAACAAATGCTAATTAATCCGTTAAAAGCATTTGTAAATAAAATGGTTGGAGAAAAGAATTAATTTGTTCATCAACAGACCTGTAATATGTATTTACGTAAGAATTATACATTCAAGATTCTTCAATTAATGTAGTATTCCTTACAATGAAAAGTCTTGCAACTTCATCAAGAATCAGGCACTATTTTCCTAAATGCTACAAAATCTGACGCCGGTATCCATCCTATGTGTTTTTTTTGTCTATTTTTGTCTGCTGTTAGCCCACCTTTATTTTGGCGTGTAGAAATGGACGCCTCTGCTGGTCCAACGCTGCACCCATTGCATCGTATCGAGACCCTTCACTTGGTTAGTGTCACTGCCATTATTTCTTTTGAAGTAATTAGTACGTCTATCGTGGGTTTAAAGCAGAAAACAAAAGGCAACTAATGCTAGTATTGGCAGGTGAGGCCTGCAGAAGGGGTTCACAACTTGGAAGGAGAAAAGGACTTTAGTGCATTTTTATCCGAGGGATTCTTTGACCCACATCTCACCCCTCTCGGCTGGCAGGAGATGATTGATTGAGTTGAGTTTAGTATGAACAAATGGAGTTTTATTAAAACGAAAAGAGACGGTGTTTAGTTGTTTTTAACATTCTGACATGATGCTCTTTCTGATGGAGTTTGGGTGAAACGAAAATAGATGGTGTTTAGTTGTTTTCAACATTCTGACATGATGCTCTTTCTGCTGGATGTGAAGTGTCTTCCTCTATTGGAAGCTTTTGTTGCGCAGGTTATACATGTTACTCCTTAGAATGCGTATTTGATGATTAGTCTCTTTGATGGGGTATAGACATGCATTCCATTAAGTAGCATTTGGCCGATTTCTCCATATCTTAATTTGTCTGACTTTACTCCATAGCATTTGGCCGATTACTCCATGTCGTATCTCTTTCTTCGGCAAGAGAATGAGACTAGCCGTATTAGATTCTTAACATGCACATTGTAAGTGATTGGTCATGGTTCCCAGTTAATTTGGACAAGGGTGCTTGTTACCATGTGCCAGTACAACGCACAACTTCAAAGCTCCAAATATGATACCTAAGCCCTTCCATTCATGGCAGATTTATAATTTCTCATATACGTTCCCCTTTTTCTTCAGTATATGAGAAATTGAAAATAGCGTGATCCTTAGACACTGGTACAGAGAAGCACTCAGAAGAAAATGCAGATATACATAGCAAGAACCTTCTCAGCAATAGAGGTGGTGACCTGAGTAAATGCTCTACTGAAATTTTGTGCAATCTCAGACACAAAAGGCGTTTAATAACGATAAGAAGCCCATCCAAATGAAACTGATACTATCAGAATGGCATCCCTTTGGATCCATTTGTTATGACTCAACTGTTAAACATAGACGTGCACGAAATAAATTTGTGAATGGCCATCCCATAAAATACTATTCACCAAAATCAAATGAGACTTCCTATGATTGCCTGACAAACACAAACCCTAGCAAGACAGATAGAAGGAGGAAGAAGATAGCAGCCAATAGATTTAATCCAAAAGCCTTTCTTCCACTACTTTCCGCAGTTCTTTTTTCAACTTTTCCACCCTTTTCAGAAGACGAGTTAGGTGTGGAATTGCGAGGGACCGAAATATCCCAAAATGATTTATTCATGAATAATGAAGCCTCATCTTCAGGTTGAAGAATTATTGATGAATCAGCCGGAACATCGATGGACATCAACTCAGTACAATGATCTTTTAGAATCTAACAAAATCAAAGAAAAACAAGAATTTAGGGAATAGAACACTTCATGCGTCCAAAACAATATGAAAATAATTTGCTCAAGAAACCCATTCACAAACCTCCAGTGTCTCAAACTGTTGCAAGTAATCACAGATAAATGTATTCCCCAGCCAAGGAATGAAAACTCTTCGCGGAAATGAAAGACCACAAGTATTCCTGTAGCAGAATTTATAATTTTGAACATATGATTGAAAAAATCGTTGTATCACCGATTTCAAGTTCTTTGTTTTTTGTGAGCAGAAGGATTTAACAAAACGCTCTTACACACCTCAACAAGTGTGGAACAAGTTTTGAAACAGGCTTTTCAGATAATTTCTCTTTGTGTAATTCCTTGCTATTCCCATCAATTGGATCAAGACCTCCATCTGCTTCATCACATATAATATCAAGTCTGCTTTTTAGACTCCTGATGATATCATCCTGAAAATAAAACAAACAAGCATATTGGAATAATTTCAAGTTCCAAATATACTATCAGTTGGCTAATGAATGGCTTGCATTGTAAATTAATTTGATCCAGCAAAAAATCCCATATTTAATAGCCAACATCGCTGTGTAGCATTGAATTTGTCGGAAGAACACTCTTACATTTTGTAATTGCACTCCTGTGACAAATTCTATTTTCGTACCTAGAATTTTCAAAATCACCTTTGTACCTAGAATTTTCAAAATCACCTTCTTATAGATAGAGATTCAACTGAGAACTATATCATTTCTCTAGCTGCTAGTACAGTTTCAAGAGCTTGTGAGGAAACAAGTTACACGGTATGAGAACAAAGAAGAAACTTCAAAATTTTCCAAGCTCCAATCAATCAGCAATTAGTGTCAACATAAGAAGTGAAAAACCTATCTGCTGCTTTTTCCTATAGGTGAACTACCAAGTCAAATCCGATTCTCACGGTTTGATTTGAGAATGACATATTTCAATGTCAAGAAAGGAGTGCTTGCATGTTTTTACCAAGATATGTAGAACTAGAAATTTATTTTCTTGTTTACTTTTTCACTTTTTTTGAAATGCAATAACCAATATGCATGTTTATTAAGAACCATGACTTAGAACAAGCACCAATCCTGCACAGGCTATTGATAATATGTTCAAGGAAAGATACCTCAATCATATGATAGAATTAGGGCTAAGGAGAAACTCGGTAAACACCTTTATATCAGCAGTAGCTTGTAAAACAGTTTCCTTAGGGTTTAAGTATGCAAAAGAGCACACGGATCCACGAAAGAGAATAAGCCCAGCAATATCTTTCTGGCTGTTTGCTTTACAAAATCAGGTAAAATATCACAAGTTTGAAGAAAAACATATGCAGATCACCAAATGTACCATCTAAGAACGACTTGCGAAAATTTCCAACACACCTCCCACCAATACATCCTTCATGAATGGCACAAGCAACTCAATTTCATGTGGACCATCAGTTGAACAAGTGTCTTCACTAACCACCTAAAGTACAAAGAGATGAAAATAACTAATATGAGAAGACAGCATGAGATAAATTACTTTTAATAGTTTTGTCCCACAGTATTAAAGCCATATATTATGCATAGGATCTGTTCTAGGCCTATTTAAGTGAAAATATATTTCAACAACATTATTCACACGTCCATACAGACATCTATATGTGTAATAAGAATAATTAGCAGTTCATATTTCACCAGCATCCATCCAGACCACATTTAAGAAGCATCAGTTTTGAATTTAGGTACAACGGTTGGAAACATTTGGACATGATGCATCAAATCCATCTTACTGCAAAAGCTCACAATTCAAAGCTGTTGGGAATCATTTTTCAGTTGACATATTCTAGCATCAAAGATGATTCATTCCCTAAAATCATGCCCTTGACAAATTTACAAAGGGTAAAACAGCAAATCATGTTCTCACCAGGTTGCCATCAATTATTGCCTTGGCACCTCTCAGCTCTTTTGCATGAACTGAAATTCCCTGACGAAGAATTGCACTGAACGAAGGAGCATCCGATGCATTGTCATGAAATATAGGTAACCTGGAAAAGTAGAGCTTAACACACGAGTTTCAATCATTGGAAAATCTAGTCCCAACAATTTGTTGCCTCTTGAATATCAACCAGCTATAAAAATAACCAATGAACTGACAAAATTAAAACTACAGCATAATATTCGGCAATAGAGTAATATAACAGAGATAATCGTAATTGTGATCTTTAACTCAGTAATGCTTCTAGGGAAGGTCATCGAAGACTTTTATAAGATTCTCCAGATCTGTTACTATAAACAAGATCTTTTTATATAATCATAACTACCTGTCATACTTAACGCCAGAATTCAGTGGCAAATTTTCTTATTATACTTTTAATCAGCTAGATGTGTTCTTGCAGTGCATCAATGCACAGAAAGAATACATGAATCACTTAGAAAGATTTTGAAAATTTGAAGAGAGAGAGAGGAGCTAAAAGTGCAATTACCTTAGTTCAAAGTTATATGTGCACTTAAAGGTCTGTAGGGAGCTTAAAACCCTTCCCATTTTGAAATCACAAGGGCGTAAGCTATTTGATGTAATATTTGAAGACAATGCGCAGTTTCGACAAGTCCACCTACACATTTTAACTCATCATTCAGCATTAACTTGAAGTAGAACGAGTTCATTAGGATAACATGTTATATGGGTAAGAATTGAAGTGTGTCCACAGAATGCAGACAAGTAAATACCTCCTTGGACTAAAACATATATGAATAAGCAACCTTTCATCCCCGCCTGCCTCTGAGATGGCTGCAGTTTCCCCAACTTCCTTCACTGTCTGCAAAAGCGATGACATCGTGTGCAAAGTATCAATTAAATCAATTCAATAAATACATTACAACATTAAATAAAAGATGATAAGAAAAACTGGAATTTAACAATAATTATGGTTCGTCAGTAATACGAGTAGAAGTTATAAATTCGGTGACATTTTAACAAGACAAAAGAAATACCTGGCAAAGGGTTATGGTAGAATTCTTGAAAGAGCTATCACTAACCCATACATATATGCCAACCACATTCATGCCACCTAGCAACATTCTTGAAACCTATAACCAATGCAGTTGCTTAAAATATAAGATACAAATGATTTTCAAAAAAAAAAAAGACACAAATGGTACAAATATAGATTGAAAATCTATAAACAACATGAATAGAAGAACTTCACCTGACGGGAATGCTCGGCGACCCAATCCTTATCGATGACCAAAGTGGAGGTATCGAGGGCCTGCGATTTAGATCTGGAACCCCTTTTCTTGTCGTCCTTGGTTGTGGTGGTCTCGATGAGGGAACAAGGCGGCTCCCCGGCATCGTTGGGGGGCGTGGGCACTAAATCGAATACGAAGCCACGGTCTAAGGAGGAGCTCAGCTTCCCTATTACCAGACCCACCTGGTAAATTAAATAAAAAGCTGTAACGCTAATCAACGCTCTCGTATACTCTAGTAAGAGAAAGAGTGTATGTATGTAAGAACAAGACCTGAGAAGTGAGACTGGATTGGCTGAGGCGATCCTCGATTAAACCGAGTCGGATTTCGTCTCCGACCACCGTTTTCACCATTAGAACTCCGTCAACTTACTTTGTTATAGAAGAGAAGAACTAAAGAAGACTCATCAGGGCGGACTATTTTATTTGACCCATAACGGCCCATATAGATTGGCTAGCCCTGGCCGCTACGTATTTTAACTTGTTCGGCTTGGACTCTTTCGAATCTAACGCTCATCTGATCTATCAAAGTGGAAGCCTGTTAAAAATAGCAATGGACTAATTAATTGAAGCATATCGAAAGAAACCAATTTTTACATGTCCATAATACCATGTTAGAAATTAAACTTCGTTTAATTAATATTTATAGATTACGAGTTGTAAATTGTTATATTTGAATTAGTTAAAATACCAAGCCAAATTGATTTTGAATTTCAATGAAGTTGAAGTGGGTAATTATAGTCGGTAATAACTGACTTTGTTTTCTCTATAAATACGGCTGGTTGGGTCGGATATATCGGGCCTAAGTCCGATCTTATGGGCCGATCGATCAGTCTCACCCCCATAGATTGATTTGGACTTAATCCACACATCCACAGCCCATTAGCATGAGGAAGACTCCCATGCACGT
>JANZLD010022673.1:0-10548 GCA_026413575.1 Erythroxylum carthagenense
TTGGAGATAGAGGTCATAGCTCAAAGGTCGGTCAGCTGGGAATCTTTTGGGCGATTTTAGATAATTGTGATTCACTTTCCTCATTTGCATAGTACTACTGTATTAGGTTTTCTGATGATGTACATACGGATATTGTGGACAGACAATGTAGACTTTGATTTTTCATGAAATGTAATGAGGAAAAAGTTGGTTTTAAAATATTGTGATCTTCTTATGGTGCTTTATTCTTGAATTATGTTACAATGCCATAGAAAGGGATGTAGTGATCGATCGTAGCGTGCCCTCTTCATAGGATATGTGCCGGAATGACCTCCGATTGTCTCGGTGGATACCCTGCGGTAAGGGGGCGTTACACCGCTCCTTCTCACAAGGAGTCTGTAAAGAAGTCCAGTTAGAAGTGAATGGAGCAGAGTTTACTGTTTATGCTTATGTTTTTAATACCGGAGGACCTGATTTAATATTGGGTATTGCTTGGTTAGAGACACTAGGAGTGGTCAAAGTGGATTGGAAAAGAATGTTTATGTCTTTCGACCAAAGGGAACAGAAATCACACTGCAGGGAGTTACTAGGGAAGAACCTATTCCTTATGCTTTACAACAGATGTTTAAACATGAGGAGGTGGAAATTGAAGGATTATTCTAGTCCATAGGGGTGAGAGAGGCTGTAACTGAAGGAAAGGGAACTCTGGAGGCAAACTAGCAGTAGGAATTACAGGTTGTTTTGTCCAGATTTGATGTGGTGTTTCAGCCTATTAAGGGGCTACCTCCTAGGAGAATCAGTGATCATGCTATTGTGTTGAAAGAGGGGGCCGAACTAGTAAGTGTCCGACCTTATAGGCATGCACATCACCATAAAAATGAGATAGAGAGGCAGATCAAAGAGTTGCTAGAAACTGGAGTTATCAGACTTAGTATTGGTCCTTTTTCAAACCCCATGATCCTTGTTAAGAAGAAAGACGGGACTTGGCCAATGTGTGTTGACTATAGGGCTTTGAATAAACTTACGGTGCCTGACAAATTTCCTATTCCTGTAATTGATGAGTTGATGGAGGAGTTGCATGGGGCCAAGTATTTCTCTAAAGTGGATTTGAAATTTGGATTTCATCAAATCAGAGTTAGAGAGGAGGATGTTCATAAGATGAGGTTTCGTACTCATGAAAGGCATTACGAGTACTTAGTAATGCCTTTCGGACTCATGCTACATTCCAAACCACTATGAACTCCATCTTCAAACCTCAGCTACGTAGGTTTGTTTTAGTCTTCTTTGACGATATTTTAGTCTACATTTCAAATTGTAATTAGCACTTGTATCATATAGCTCGGGTGTTACAGCTACTATCAGATAATCACCTATATGCAAATAAGAAGAAGTGTTTATTTGGACAGCAGTCCATTGAATACCTTGGCCATGTTCTTTGAACTGAAGGAATAGTTATGGATCTGATGAAAATCAAAAGTGTTTTGGAGTGGCCTGAACCAAAAAATGTGAAGGGGGTAAGAGGATTTCTTGGGCTTACGAGGTATTATAGAAAGTTTGTTAAAGATTATGGTAGAATCGCCAAACCCCTTACAGAATTGACTAAGAAGAATGGTTTTAGTTGGGGGAAGGAGGCTCGAGAGGCTTTTGAGGAGCTGAAAAGGAAGATGACCACCTCCATTCTTAGCCTTACCAAATTTCTCCAAACAATTTTCAGTGGAATGCAATGCATCCAGAAAGGGAATTGGAGCTGTTTTGATGTAAGAGGTTCAACCCTTAGCTTACTTCAGCAAAGCATTGGGTGAATCGACTTATTCTAAATCTGTCCATGAAAAGAAGTTGATGGCATTAGTCCAAGTTGTTCAACATTGGAGACATTTCTTATTAGGCAGGCATTTTAAGGTCTATACAGATCATAAAAGCCTTAAACATCTATTGAACCAAAGAATTCCATCAGTAGATCAGCAGTGTTGGCAAGCTAAGTTGTTGGAACTTGACTTTGAGGTGATTTATAAGTCGGGAAAACAAAATGGGGCAACAGATGCCTTGTCCAGAATGGGAGAGGATTAGTTTTTATCTGCAGCAGTCTCAACCCCCTTCTGGGCTGATATGGAAGTAGTTCGAAGGGAAGTACAGGAGGATGCTAAACTTAGTAAGCTACTGGAGACCTTGCAACAGAATCCAGAGTCAAAACCAGGTTATTTAGTGAAAGGAAACTTGTTGTTTTACAAGAATAGGTTAGTCCTCTCTCCCACTTCAGCATTAATTCCTCAATTACTGTAGAAATATCATTCTTCTCCTCTAGGAGGACATTATGGTTTTCTTAAAACCTATAAAAGGTTGTCTAGTGGTTTATTTTGGCCAAGAATGAAGTCCTCTATCCAAAATTTTTTTTGAGAGTGTGCTACCTATCAAATGAATAAATATTTGGCCATGACTCCAGCTAGTCTTCTTTAACCCTTGCCTATTCCTAAGCTAGTTTGGGATGAAGTATCCATGGACTTCATCACAAAGCTACCTAAATCCTAAGGCTATGAAGTTATAATGGTGGTTGTGGATAGGCTGTCAAAATATGCCCACTTCACACTTCTTAAACATCCTTTCACGGCTAAGATAGTGGCTGAGATGTTTATTAGGGATGTGGTAAAGTTGCATGGAATTCCTAGCTCAATATTGAGTGACAGAGATCCTCTCTTCACAAGTAATTTTGGAAGGAAATATTTAGGTTGCAGGGAACCATGTTGAAGATGAGTTCTTCATATCACCCCCAAACGGATGGCCAGACGGAAGTGGTTAATAGAGGCTTGGAAACCTATCTTCATTGTTTTGCTTCTGAGCAGCCTAAACATTGGTCTCTTTGGTTACATTGGGCTGAGCATTGGTACAATACAAACTTTCATGTTTCAATAGGAAGGACTCCCTTCGAAGTGGTTTATGGTCGCCTACCGCCATCCATTCTGCATTTCATTCAAGGAGAGACACAAGTAGCATCAATGGCTGCAGCTTTGATCGATAGCGATGAGGCATTGCGCCAACTTAAGCACAATTTACTTCGTGCTCAGTTAACCATGAAGAAATTCGTGGATGTTCATAGAAGGGAGGTACAGTTTCTGGAGGGAGACTTAGTTTATGTAAAACTCAGGTCACATAAACATCTCACTTTAGCAAGGAACATCTGTCCCAAGCTATTTGCTAGGTATTATGGACCTTTTAAGGTTTTGGGAAAGGTAGGGCAGGCTGCTTACAAACTTTAGCTTCCACTTAAAGCCAAGGTTCATCCAGTCTTCCATGTCTCTCAGCTGAAAAAGGTCACAGGTGACCATCCTATAGAGCAAGACCTTCCCCTAGGATTAGAGGTGGATGTTTCGGAACGGGCTGAACCTGAAGCAGTCTTGGCTTCATGCTATATCACCACTAAAGGCAAAAAAGTCCAGCAATGGCTAATTCGTTGGAAGGCTAAACCGGGAGAGGAAGCTACATGGGAGGATGCGGATTTCATCAAAGGACAATTCCCTTCCTTTTCCCTTAAGGACAAGGGACTTATTGAGGAGGAGGGAATTGTTAACATTCCACCCTCTCCTCAGCCCATACTGACTAAGCCCATTAAAGTGTATACCCGTAGAAACAAGTTGGGATAGGGGGTGTGAAATATGCCATGTAGGCAAGTTTGTTAGGAAGGAGTGAGGTAGTTATAGAGAGAGAATGTAGGGAGGGAAATATTAGCAGAGGAGTAAGGAGTGAACACTATCCATTACTATCTTCATTGTTAGGGAAAAAGGCCTGGACTGACCATGAGGGGGAGCTTGCTCTAGCTAAATTGTCTATCTTTTATCGTTATACTATCAATACAACACAATCTCTATTAAGATTCCTAACAAAGGATCAGTACATGGAATTGAACAAATGCATGATGTTGTTGAAGGATGGAGATTCTACTTGTGCATCCAAGAAATCCGTTAATTAGGTTTGATACATCTTTCTATACAAAGCACTTAGTTATGTGATACTTAAATCTTGCAACTATATGCATGCAAGTTAAATCTTTTGACTATTTATGATGAGAATTCTCAGTGGACATACTGTACTCTTTTTTTTTAAGAAGCTCTGGATGACACCTTATAGTTATAGATAATTCAACTGAAATGATTTTCTTGAGTTTGACCAAAACATTTATTCAAGCTTTTTGTGTATGTATTTCCTAACTTATGCTCAGATTCTTAGTAACTTTTGTTGTTTGCTTCTATATATATATGTGTAGTCTTCTAATGGATTATTCATTAGATGGTTAGCCTAGATGTTTCTTCACTAGACAAACTTGCTAGTTCTTTCTATAGGTCGACCTGATATTGGAATTCGCTTGTCACTGGGGGGCTCTTTGAAAACATTGCAGGAGATATTTGAAGGTATTGTGTTTACATTTGCAATTTAGTGTCTTTAAACTAATTTTCATTTGTCTTCTCTAGATTTAAACGTGCAACTAGAAGTTCTAAAGTCAGAGGCATTAGATTTAGACTCTGAAGGATCAGGAAGGCAGTATCTAATGATGAAGAGAGCGAGGATGGATCTGTTGGTGAATCTGAAGAAAATGAAGACCTAATGAGGTCATTTATAGCTGAAGAGTGTAGGGATTTCTCATACCTTATAGACGTGTTAACTGAGGCAGGTTTTCATGTCAGGAATTCCATATGGGTTTTGATGCAAGGCGTAATAAAAAATGTCTGATTAGTTATTGAATGACTGAGACATTAGGGAAGTATGGTGAGCAGCACATATCTTGGAATACATGGGAAAGGAGGCATCTATTTGATCGCATAAATTCAAGGGTGATGGAAATTTTACAGCCATCAGCAGGCATGCTTACATGGAAAAAGTCAGTAGAAAGATTAAAGGGCAAGGGCAGGAGGTAAATGAGGATGGTGATGCTAATGGTTAGCCAGGAAAAACGTCCAGGCAGTGATTCTTCTAATTGTTTTTTGGGAAGGATGACAAATGGTTGAGGTTGGCAGATGAATTTGAGGTGACTGGTAGAGAAATTGAGGATTGATGAGCTAGTGGAGGATTTTGTTCGTATGGAGATGAATTTTTGAGGGGGTGAGAGCATATTTGTTTTGTAGTTATATAAGGAAACTTTGAAATAGGCGAGCCTACTAATTTTTTAAATGATCTAAAACTAATCAATTCTTCTAAGACAAGGTATTTGGTATTGACAATGGGAGTGGCTAGCCTTTTTGCTTGACTTCCTAGATGTTAAAGTTAAAGATGTCATATCTCCAATTATCATTTTTCTTGACTTCTTATATGTTAAAGCTAAAGATATCATATCTCCTCCAACCATAAGCTGGACAATTTCTTCAATTATCAAACTCATTTATCCTTAAAACCTTTCTTCTAATCATCAATACCATCATTCACTACAACAAACAATGAACAAAAATGTAGTCAATTTGCCTAAAACCATTGCACATTATATTTGCGATGTTATTTAAAAGTTGCCAAATTTCTATTGCTGAATAGCTTAAGCATGTTTTCTCGGATCATTAACAAAGTAAAATTATTAGTTACAATTTTTTAATATAAAAAACACTATAGATTAGTTGCCACTTGTTAAGAAAAGTCAATTGTTGGAGAGAAAAAAAGAAGAAGCAAATATTAATTGACAACATTTTGTACTATAGTAGTTATAAATTATTTGCTACACTTGATAATTTTGTAAATGTTGTTTTTAAAGTACAAGTATATATAAATGTAACCAAAATCTGTTTGCAACGTTTTGTTTAAGCCTTTTATAATTTGCTGTGAGAAGTTCATCTTATTTTGGTTTTTTCTTATTATTATTGTTTATTTCTTCAATGTTCAACATTAATTTTGTTTAATATCAATATTAAGTTGAGGACTAACAAAGCAAATAAATATGAAGTTATAGAGAAACTATTAATTCAAATGTCATTACGTTCAATATATGGTAAATCCATCAAATTTTTTCAATAAAACTAATAAAAAAACATAAATAAGTGATACTTTATTCCTACACAAAATATTAAAAAAAACTTAAGTATTCCTTATAGTTTGTAAACAAACAATAGGAAAAGAAACCACCATAAATTAAAATGTGTCTGGACATAATATCAGATATTGTAGCAAAAAGTCTTGTTCAAATCAATACCCTTGTAACAAATAACAAGCTTGGTTTAAGTTAAGTAAAATTACCAAAAAACAAACAAATAACAAGCTTGGTTTAAGTTAAGTAAAATTACAAAAAAAACATAATTGAAATGTTACCTTTCATTTCGTAAGTATGATGATCATTCAGTTGCATCTTCATTCATTCTATAATTAGAGGGGAAAAACAACCTGGTTGGTCTCTTCATCTTTATATTTTGCATGAAATCGCTAATCCATATAAGCAAGACATCTAACAAGAAACAAATGTGTATACTTGAAGAATAAGTATTGATTGACATTATATAATCGAGACATCTAACAAGATATAAATGAAGTACCTTGTGCTTCTGAACAAGATGATAGAGATGCTCTTTAAGAATTTGTTTTCACTCCTTAGGGGAGGCAAGAGCAAGCACGATGTTCAACATATCTGATCCATGTGACAAAGCTTTGATGGTATTGGAAGCAGCAAATGTGGCCCCAGATCCTTTGCTCAACTCACTTTTACGACCGCCACTTGGCACTTACTTAGTCTGACCACCCCGTTGCAACCAAATTGAATAAAAAAATACAACGTACAATATAATGATACAAATCCTTAATAGTTGCTTTCCATATATATCTCATACTTGAGCAAATTTTGTGTGCAATAAAGGGTGAAGTGGATGTGATTGGGATAAAACAACCACTAACATTTGGATAATATTATCTAATAAGGTTAAGAGTTATCAATGATTTTAGAAAAAAAGAATTGCATAATATAGAGGACATTCATCATATCTCAAAGCAACTCCATCAACTCTATAAAAATTGTGACACATAATTTTAGATCATAGGAATGGTAAAAACTTACCTTATCATCTATAACTGACCCGAGATTCCAATTCACACATTTATTATGTAGACACAAGATCATCTCTGAAGAGCATCAAATGGTGTAATCAATAAATTTATAACATATGAAAGAGGAAAAAACAAGAATTGGTTGATTAGATCTTTTAAATCTACAAGTGACAGAGAAGGTTGCTACATATATGAAATAGGATTAACACTAGCCTGAGGAAGTATGTGACTGTTGAATCTTTTTCCTATTTTGCCTATGAGAATTTGGCATTTGTAAAAAAATTTCATGGAATCTTAAGTAAGCCTGACTACAATATGAACTTCTAAGCACATGTTTATAAATGGGAGCATGAAATTGAGGAAGACAAGAATCTAGAAGGCCTGAGACTTTATGGCTAAGAGTAGGCTTAATTCATAACCTCAGTTGCAATTCCTTACAACAAGAAGTGTTTAGTGAAACGTTGGTTGGGTTGGAGGCACAAAGCCATTAGTCCTTCATCTAGTGCTATATCCACTGATTGGTACATCAGCCTAGGTCTCTGAGGTACTTGTGACACAACATTAGAAGGAGTTGTATAGTAAAGAGGAGGATATCCACTAGACAAGACATTGACGTAGTATTTTACTTAGGAGTTCTCTAGATTTGTTATAAAGTTTTAAGGCTAAATTTAAACATTAGACATACTATTTCCTTAATTATTTTAGGCCTTTATTTTTCTAATTAATTTTTAAAACTTAAATAATATGTAGGCAAATAAATCAAGATCAAATTTACTAAAATTTCTAAGCCTCTATAATAGATGGAAAAACATTTTCTTACTAGGAAAGGTGTTAACAACTTTACTGGCCTCCTCAGGGCAGCAGAACCAAACAAATCCAAACCTTTAGTACTTTAATTTTTTTAGTTTATTTTTTTAAAACTTAAACATATAAGTAAGTAAACAAATCAAGATCAAATTTCACTAAAATTTCCAAGGCTTTATCGTATATGCAAATTCCTTACCTTACCATAAAAGGTGCTAACAACTTTACTGGCCTCCTCAAGGTACAAGAAGTAGACAAATCCAAACCTCTAGGCCTTTAATTTTTTTAGTTTATATTTTAAAACTTAAATTTACATGCAGGCAAACAATTTAAGATCGAAATTTCCTAAAATTTCCAAGCCCTTGTCATATATGCAAATTTCTTATTTTACCATAAAAGGCACTAAAAACTTTACTGACCTCCTCAAGATAGGAGAAGCAGACAAACCCAAACCTCTTGCTTATTCCTGTCTCATCTGTTATGAGTTTTGTGGATGTTATTATGCTACACTGGTTAAAGTGTTCTCTTAGTTCTTCATCAGTGACATCATCACCAATGTTGTTGACATATACATTCAAGCCTTAAAGTTGAAGAATATTAAAGACACTTAAACAAATGCATGATCAAAACATTTTATTTAAAAAAAAGTATGTATTGATGTGCATGATAGTGTCATTGCCATTAATCGTATGTGATAAGATGTATTTGGCTACGTTAATTGGATCTATCTCTTTTGTTTTTGTTTAATTTTGGTGCCTAAATGAGAAAATTAATATTCATTTATTTTAGAGGTGAGAAGTGAAGATTGCATCAAATTAGAAGATTAATTTTCAAAATCACGAGTTTTGAAAAAAGTGAACAAATTACTGCAGTGGATAAGGCAAGATCATGCCTAATGTCAGACTCACCTTAAGAGTTTGAATTCAGTTAGGAAACAAATTTTTAGCTCTATTATATAGGAATTTGGATTTGCTTCGATAGGAACCTCTACAAGATAGATGGAGGCTAGGTTTTGAGTAGGAGGAGAGGAGAAAAACACTTCTTCAATTTTCCATATCACCATATTTTCATTTCTTTATAGTTTTCTCTTCATATTTCATCTTTTCCTCTAATTTTGGTGTTGGAATTAAAGTCACGTGTGGCTAAATCCAAATATTCTGATTTAAGAGGACTCAAATTTCCAGTTGTAGCCTTGTGAGGTTTTTGTCCTAAACATATATTTTGTTTTAATTCAAGTATTTCTTGTTTTGTATTCTTCTATTTTATGAGTAATCAATATTGATTAATCTAACACATTAATTTGATAATGATTATTATATAGCTATCTATGAATTAAATGATCCGTAATTGTCATGAAAGTAGTAGATAACTTATTTATAAAGTTACATATTTGACTAATGAGAAATAAAAAACTAAATTTAATAGTTGTAGCTATTTCAATTATTTAATTTATGGTTTAGTATTTTTCACTAAGCTTATTGCTATCATTCAATTGATATGGAATGCTATCATACCCAATAAATTACTAGCAAGTTTTAGTTTGAATGTTTGGTTTGAACCAATTAATTTAAGAAAATTTGAGAATTTTTATGACTATCCTAATATGTTTAGACTAATTGCTTGAATTGTACAAATTATTCATTTTAGACAAATAATCAATGTTACAATTGAAGAGTTCAACCCAACCAGTTTGCTCCCATATTGTCATACTTCTTGCTGCCACCGATCATCACTATCTATGACTTCAACAACATCTTCCTGTGCACTCTAAAAATACTAATAATGTCACCAGTAAAATTGTAATGCCCCAATCTCACCTGACATATGCACATATGCCATACCGTCACACATGCATATGCTCGACAGAAGTGGCGTGTTAACTATCTCATCTTCACTTTACTACATAGCATTATAATTATAAGTAAAAGGCATAGATAACACATTATCTAAAGTTCAAATATTTCCTCATTTCGTATCATAAACCATAATTTACAATGTAACATTAGATCCATCATTCATATGTATACATTGTCAACCTATTAAAGCTCACAGTTCAGTTTACAAAGTACGCTACATAAATTAGGAAATAAACCAAAAACTAAAAAATAATCTTCTGTCCCCAGCTGATCAAGCTTTGAGCTATAACTTATACCAAAATGCAGTCTTAGTCGTTAAGTTGTCGCTTTATCTTGAACCTGAAATTGTCAACATTGTAATTTTGATGAGTTTTTCGAACTCAACCGAGTAACCATCCTCGATGGTTCATTCTTGTCATACAACACACAACAAATCATGTTATCATGTAATTCACATCAACTTGAGTTTTGTCAGGTAATATTACGTAACACCTTATCACATTTATCGTATTTCAAAGACAAAGTTCTCAATTTATTTAGAACATATGTCTATGCAATGTTATGAAACTCGATTTCTTTTATTTCATTGTTGTGACTGAGTGCCTTTTTTACTATCCTGTATCCGTTATGGATACCGGGCTCTTTCATATTGTCCCTTACTCGTTGGGGATACAGGACTCTTTGTACACATTGAGCCATATGCTCTAATCACGGATGTATGTGTAACACCCCACTCCAGAGTGGCCTGAACCCGATATCGTTGGTGATATCCGAGTCCGTGCCCCGCAAGAGTGGCGTACTACATCAGTCAGTAAAACTCGGTACACAATTTTTTTTCTACAATCACGTGCGCGCAAAACAGTAGACAATTGGCATCTACGTGCATAGCTTTTTCATACAATCAGTT
>JANZLD010022684.1:0-10547 GCA_026413575.1 Erythroxylum carthagenense
TTCATAAAGAACATCAAATTAATGAAATATGCCTTTCTTTATTTATTTATAAAGTCTGTACATGACTATGAACAAAAAGCGCTAAAGGGGATTGCCTTTAGGGCACTACTCTAACAGAATAACCAAGTGTTCTTAAGGTGTAAACCTAAGAATAAGCTAGACACATACAAATGATAAGGTTTGAATGATCAAGAGACTTGATTAAGGGAACATACACGAAATAGTCAAATTGAGCATGCATTATACATTACACCTATAAATATATGTGTAATTGAATGTTTATATGATTGTGAAATTAATAATGTGTATGCAATATGTGTATTGCATAATGTAGATATATAGGATAAAACGTCTGCATCCAGACATTTTTGGATCAAAGAAGCAAATGCTAATATGGAGCGTACCGTGAGTCGACCTAGATGGTCTCATTTTCATTATTTATTCCATTTTAAATTTTTGTATTGAATTACTACTGATATGATTGACGTGAACATGTTGATTCCAGACAATAAATGTTCTAGGTGTTTGATGCATATAAGAAAATTATTGGAAGTGCTCCTTGAATGTGAATATGAATGAAATAAGTGATTCTCAACATTTTTGTTGAATGCCGGACATCGATCCGATGAAAAATGTGAATGTATAATTAAATGCGAGCGATTGATTGAATATATATGA
Organism: Erythroxylum carthagenense; assembly: GCA_026413575.1. Classification (NCBI taxonomy): domain Eukaryota; kingdom Viridiplantae; phylum Streptophyta; class Magnoliopsida; order Malpighiales; family Erythroxylaceae; genus Erythroxylum; species Erythroxylum carthagenense. Next base: position 679 of record JANZLD010022684.1, read on the forward strand.
ATATGATGTATTTCATTACATGAATGCATGATAACATAAAGGAGGTTATGACCGGAGTGACCAGTCTAAAAGAGCTTAAAGCTTAGAATATACACAAGAGCCATAAGCTCATTTGTTAATGTGCCCGGTATCTACAAGGGATATGAGACAATATCTGAAACAAGCCTAATATCCACAAGGGATATGGGCCAGTAAAAAGACACTCGGTCACAACAATAACAATTGAAAGTGAGTCTCATGATCATTGCATGTGAATATGATATATATAATTTAAATGGTTAAAATAAATAGTTTGATTGATTTCTAAATGTGAAATATGATTTAAGTGAATATGAAATGTATGTGACTCAAAATGTTGAATTGATGAATTGATGTGTTATGTGATTAAGTGAGAAATTAAGGATGGTCTACTTACTAAGTTCGCAAAACTCAACTCAAAATTTGCAACATTTTTCAGGCTTAAAGATGATTTCTAGTTAGACAAATTGGAGTCTAGCCATTACATTCGAGTAAGAGATAGAGGCTGGGATTAGTTCGTGTCTGTATAGATTTTTCATTCTTTTGTATTAAAGAAAGTATTATGCAATTATTGTGTCACATATATATGAATAATTTTGCTTTGTAATGACTTTCCAAATTAGAAATGTTTGTAAATGAGGTTGATCAATAGTGTAATAATAATTGTGATTATGATGTTTTTTATATAAAAAAGTAGGTCCAATTTGATTAGTGGTTTTTCGAAATATGTATGTGATTCGTGAAAAGTTTTTAATGGTTATGATTGACTGATCGTTCTTGTATGCCACCTTTGTAGAGTATGTTCTCGAATACCATCGATATGTTAGGGGATATGCACTATAAGAGTGGGGTGCTACATTTGAAGTAGACAGAGCGAAGAAGTTATAGAGAAACTCCCCCATCCAATTAACATCAAGGGTGTGTGAGGATTCTTAGGCCATGTTGGGTTTGATCGTAGTTTTATTAGAGATTTCTCGCAAGTTACAAGATCCTTCACAAATTTGTTAGTCAAGGATGTGACTTTCTTTTTTGATGAAAACTTTTATCCGCATTTAATCAATTAAAGTAGGCACTGACATCATCTCTGATCTTAACGCCACTTGATTGGATACTCCCGTTTGTGGTCATGTGCGATGCAAGCTATTAGCCCTGAAATTTTTTTCATGATGAATAAACAAAATTTAAATTAATTTTGAGGTTTTGATAAATTAATTATTTTTAGAGAAATTAGCATGTTAATGTGAGTAAGATTTTATGATATAGGTTAATTGAAACTTAAGGTGGTAAGATTGCATAAGGGCATTTTTGGAAGATCACTTAAGTTGGAAAGTCTTAAGGCTTTGAAGGATGGGCAAATTGGACATTTCTCAATCATTAAGGGCATAATTGGAAGAGGAAGTGTTGTCTTGCTTTTAAATGAAGAAGAAAAACTTGGATTGAGGGAGAGAAGAGAGAAAAACAAAAATAGAAGAAAGGAGAGGAGAGTTTCGGTGGAGAAGAGAGAAAAAAAAAGAGAAAGCTAAGTTAGGTTTCAATTTTTCTTAGTTTTAGATAGTGATTTTGAAGTTGTTCAAGAAGGGAAAAAGAGAGAGGGGCATCAGAGCTTCCATTGGAGCCAAGAAACTCATTGTTTGGTGAAGATTCAAGGTAAGTTTATGTTTAATCTTTGGATTTTTTTGAAGGGATTTGGTTCAAAGAGCTTAGGAAATGCATTGGTATAAGTATTCTAGGATCAATTTTATGCATATGCTTCTTTGAGTTTTCCAATTTGAATTCCTACTAAATGGAGATTTTAGCCAATGTTGAAGGGAGGCAAGAGAGGCAAGAGGAGCAAGAGGGGAGGCATCCTTGAGTAAGTTTCCAAGGAAGGAAATTAAGGTGGGTTTCATGTTTATAATTGGATAATGAGCCATTATGTTTTCCTTTTAGTCAAGAGAATCAAATGGTTTCTCATTGCTTTATAATTGTGGCATTATGTGGGTTTGGTTTGGTCTCTTAAGTATATCAAGTGCACTTTGACTAAAGGCTTCTCCTACCTGTCCGTTAGTGGCATGGAGCTCCTTCACAGACTTCCATAAGTTCATGGCTACACAAAACCATTTTGAGGGATTGCGATAGTGCGTTCAGTTCATGACTACATAAAACCCTTATGGGAAATATGTAGTACGTTTTATTTTTGGACCTACCTAAACCATTCTGATGTGTATGTGTTCATGATATATTGACAAGACTTATGCATACATGATTTGTATTATTAAGAATTTGAGAATTATGCTTCTTTATGCTTTAATAAGAATTTTCATCACAAATGAACATTTTGAATGGTTTTGCTCGTTACCTATTATAAACCTATTACCCATGAGCCTTCAAGCTCACCACCTATTTCTTCCCATCTTTAGGTGATGAGCAAGATATCAAGTGATCGAGTCAAGAGTCAAGGCATCACTCTAATTTGCATATTTTGTTTTTGAAGCTAGATTATGTAAAACAAGGCTTTATTGCATTTTGAGCAATTCTAGTTTATGTAAACTTTGTATTTTTGGTTTATGATGTATTGTGGCTTGAAATGCCTATTAAAGCCTTGTAAAACCTTTATTTGATTATGTTAATGAAATATATATACATTGTGTTTGCTCATGACTTTTGAAGTCTTTACATTGCATTTTCAAGCTTTACATAGGGATAGGATAAATATAGGCTGAATTAGACAAAGTGATCTTCTTTAAAGTTGTAGTTTGTCTTTCTAGGTTTCCAATGATATAAAGTATTTAATTTTTGGATATCGAAGTTGAGAGATATGATTATTATAATTTAGTAATGCTACACAGGATGTATACATGACAGCTATGGTGAAAGATGAGAAATTATTGTATGTGATGAATCATTTGAGTTGAGATTTGGGAGATTAATGAAATAATTTTGGTAATTGAATGGTTAAGAAGTGATATTTCATTAGAAGAAGTGAATTTGGGAAGATTATGATTGAACATGATGTTAGAATGGATGTAGGAACCATAGGAAAGGCTTTGGAGGGTTGGGGGTCTCATATGTCCGTCAGACAAACATTAGGTCCGTTAAACGGACCTTCTAGGTTCTAAAAATGCCCCCATTCTAGTCCATGACCATTAAATGGACATTAAGTCCTTTGAACAGACCTTCTCAGGTCTGGAAAGCACCCCCAAGCCCGTCTATGTCCGTTAGGGTGCAGTGTATGTCTATTTAACAAATGTTCATTATATACCTTTGGAAATTTGCATTTTTGACCCTCTAAATGACAAAATCTCTCTTTGGGATCTTCACGAAGTTATAGATCTAAAAGTTATCTTCAAAACCATCCTAAATGAAATTAATTTGACGTCTCTAGTGAAAGTTATGTGAATTGTCCCAAGATAGGGACAATATGATTTAGGACATAAACATGTTTGATTCCTTTGGCCATAACTTCATCATCCGTCCTCCAAATGAAGTGATTCTTGAACCAATAGATTCCTAACATAGTTTTCTATCTCTTCATAAACATTGGTAGCCTTTTGTGTTAATTGTAAAAATATTGATGGAAAGAAAGTGAGGGAATCGATTGGAGGAGTATGACTTGGTTATGAACATACTTTGACTTCTAAGCATATCTTAATCTATATTGGTCGAATTGGAAAATTTTGGGATGTTATAAGAATGAAGATGAACCGATGATGGCTAATGAGAGTTCATGGAAAATAACCCTACTAGGTAATACGCACACTCACGTTTTATGACTTCCAGATAATTAGGCTTTAGAAATGGGGTCCAACCCAAGCAACTAGGATATAGGTTATGTTTTGTGTCAAAGGAGAGGCAAAAGGTTGTATATGATATACTATGAAAGCAAGACCCTTATAGGATCTCAACTTAGTTACACCACCACAGAAAAGGAATTACTTGTAGTGGAGTATGCATGAGACAAGTTTCAATCATACCTTTTGGGGTCTAAAGTGATCGTATTCACTGACCATGTTGCTTTAAAATATATTTTTGCCAAGAAGGACATGAAACCAAGAATTATTTGATAGGTACTACCATTACAAGAGTTTGATATAGAAATACAAGATAAGAAAGGAGAACAAAAAATGTGGTTGCAGACCATTTATCACGATTGAAAGGAGGGGAATTCAAGCAAAGTGAGGATATTAATGAGAATTTCCCTAATGAAACTGTAATATTACTTAACAATCTAGTGACACCATGGTTCACTAATATCACAAATTATGTTGTTGGTGGTAGACTTTACTCTAGTATATCATATCAACAGCAGAAACGGTTCTTACATGAATGCACCTGATATTTATGGGATGAACCAATCTTGTATTGAACATGTGTTAATGGTCTAGTAAGACGAAGTGTTCTAGATAAATAGATGTTGGATATATTAACATAGTGTCACGAAGCTCAATCTAGCCACTACAAAGCAAACAAAACGGCAACTTAAGTACTTGAGTATGGATTTTATTAGCCACATTTGTTTAAGGAAGCTTTTGTGGAACAGTACGATCGTTGTCAACAAGTAGGTAACATTTCCAAAAGAGATGAGATGCCTTTATCCACGGAGTCTTCGATGTATGGGACATCGACCTTATGGGACCTTTTCATCTTCCTTTGGGAACACGTATATTCTAGTAGGGGTGGATTATGTATCTTACTGGGCCAATGCCATAACATCTCCAACTAATGATGGGTAGGTTGTCCCGAAGTTTATCAAAAGGTTATTTAACCGGTTTAAAGTGTCAAAAACTATAATAAGTGATGGAGGAGCATATTTCTACAACAAATCTTTTGATGGTCTCCTAATAGGATACGGAGTCCACCATTTAGCTGCTACTCCTTATCGCCCGCAAATGGGTGGACAAGTGGAAGTTGTTAACCAAGAGCTAAAACAAATTCTATAAAAGAAGGTAAATGGCTTTAGGAAACATTGGGCATTAAGGTTAGATGATGTTTCATAGGCTTATAGAACTGTGTTCAAAACACCTATCGAAACGAATCCCTTTAGGCTTGTTTATAGTAAGGCTTGTCATTTACTTATGGAGCTAGAGCATTGAGCATATTGGGGGATGAGAGCTTTAAACTTAGACTGGAAGCAAATAGGTGAAAAATGACTCCTGCAACTAAATGAACTCAAAAAGTTTCATTCCAATGCATACAAATATGTTAAACTTTACAAGGGGAAGGTGAAGAGATGGCACGAATCTCATATTAGGCAGAAGGAATTCAAGGTAGGAGATGTAGTTTTGCTATACAATAGAAGGTTGAGATCGTTTCCAAGAAAGCTAAAATCATGATGGAGTGGACCCTTTATAGTCACCCAAGTTTTTGATAATGAAGCCTAGAATTGGAAAATGTAAAAAAACGAAACCTTTAAGGTTAATGGACATCGTTCCAAATTGTATCTTGGTGGAGTGATTTCGAAGGAAAAAGAAGTAATCTTTTTCCTTTCAAAAAATTGAACATGCTTCCAACGACACAAGATCATGCTAATGACCATAACTTAGCACGTTTTGTAGTTAGATTTAAATTATTGTGTAGTTAGATTCATTTTAAATTCTATTAATAAGTCTTTATGATTTGGAATGGGCTGGATTACTAATCCTCTTACTCTTTTGAATCAATTATAAGAAAGCAAAGCAATCCTGATGTCAAGCAGATTTGATCTCAACATCGCCACCATCACGACCTCAATCACTATGACAGGTTCTACACTCTAACTTTTGTTTTTTATTTTATTGTTATTTTTAATTGTTCTCTTGTTGCTCTTATTTTGTTATTTTTATTCCCACCTTATGTACTGTTTGTTTGTTCTTCTCATATTAAAGACAATGTGTTGTCCAATTGTAGGGATGGTTATACGCATTATATGTTTTTATTTGAATGTGAATTTTGCACACTATATTTTAGTTTTGTTTAGTATTGCATGGTGTGATTTGTACGAATGTGTCAATGGTTAAGACTTAACAGAATCGATTTAACTTTGAACATAGTCTTTTAGGTTGTGAAGATTTATTAGCTTATGAAATTAGTGTTCCAGGTTGTTTCGGTTAAACATGCATGTTAATTGGGATATGATTTTGGTTCGTTCAGTCTAGAAATTTACCACATTCATTTATAATTTTATGTCAATCGAATACATAACATTGTTATTACCTTTTTAAGAGAATGATTAGCTAAAGAAATGAGGTAGGTTATAAAGTATTTTTTTTAAAAAGGTGTGTTTTGTTTAATAAATAACTATTCCACTGGCCCTTTTTTAAACAAATTGGGTTATAAATAGGGATAGTAGCTAGTTGAGAATGTTATATAGCTGAGTAACCAAGGGATATTTTGTAGCACCCCACTCCCGCAAGACCCGAACCCAATATCGATGAGTGATATCTGAGTTTGTGCCCCACGAGGGTGGCATACTAGAACACTCAATCAGTCAAAACTTGATATAATTTTTTTTTGTAAAATTTACACACGCGTATACAGAAATCAGTAATCGAAACAGCCCATTCTAATCATAAACTTATTCAATTGCATCAATACAATCATTAATATTTCAATAGCCATTTGGGCCCTTTCACAAGTATAAAACACTTTAATCATTTCAGAACACAAATTTATACAAAAAGTTGCGGAAAATACAATTCAATACAAAAATAAAGAAATGCAATGCAGATGTGAACTGATCCCGACCTCTATCCTTCACTTGAATGCTGTAGGGATACTCCCATTGGCCTAACGGGGTATTCTTCTAATCCTGAAAAATATTTGCAAATTTTGGGTGAGTTTTCTGAACTCAATGAGTGACCATCATCGATGACTCACTCAGTCACATAACACATAATTCACAATATTTCGTATCCAATACAATTAAATCATTCATATTATGCATATGTAGTACACATGAGGCCCGTTTTTCATTTGTTACTTTGTTGTGATCGTGTGCCTAACTGTCTCATATAGGGCTCATTAATAACTATCCCATATAGGGCTTATTAATAACTGTCCCATATAGGGCTCATTAAATATTGAGCCTAAGGCTCTGAATCACTTTTGAGCTCGAGGCTCTTTTTTACGTTGAGCTTTAAGCTCTGTTCGATGGCTACTCTGGTCACAACAACCATTATGTTTCATGCATTTATGACATGGAATGCATCACTTACATTAGCATATTTGCAATCACTCACATTCACTTATATGCATGATCCCACTTTCCTTCGAAACTAAGTCCGACATTTAACAACCAAGTCATGTATCACATATTTCATCCAATTCACATACAAGGAACACTTCAATATTTCATTCATGCATCACATTCATCGGACCTTCTGTCCGGAAGCCAACATAATCATTTACATTCATAACATCCTTCAGTAGTCAATTAATACAAATTCAAACACAACAAATAATGAAGTGAGACCATCTCGGTCTACTCACAGTACGCTCCAGATTAGCACTAGCGTCAAGATCTGGAAACATTTGAATGCATGCGTTTATCCTGCACATCAATATGCCAAACACACGATGCATACACATTAATAATTGCACAATTATAAGTATTCCCTTATGCACAAGTGTGTATATAAAATATGTACCATGCATGCTCATGACAACCCTGGGTATCTTTCCCTTATTCTTATAACATTATCAGTCTTATATCCAAACTCATCTAATTAATATTTACACTTTGGTTTATGCCTCACTAAAACATTAAAATCTCTATTCCTTTCTCATTGACCCTCTTCAGATTTATCCAAGTCACACTTTTGGGTCTACTGTTCATGTTCAATAACAGTGTACTATGTCTAACTTCCATTCAGAGATTAAACATCTTAGAGGCTGAATTATAAATTTGGACTTCTTGAGACAATTTGTAGGCCTATATCTCTAGAATACTCCAACTCAAAAATCATCTCATTTGGGATCCTCTAGATCCAGATATAATCAAAATACTGAAGTATGTTCAGTGGAATAACCCCAGTTCATAAAATTTAAGAGCACACTCACTATACCTGTTCCATATTTCTCACTCAGTCTTTCTCAATTCATTTCAAATGGCTATGATTTTTAGGTGGAAATGTAGGGTAATGTCTTACGAGTCCCATGGTTTAAGAATCAATTCATTTGGGTGTCTAGAGAAGAAGTTATAGCCAGGTGAAAAAAAAGACAGAAGAAATAAAACACAAAAGAAGTAAAACATAGAAGAAGATGACGTCATCATAAAAGAAGCAAAACATAGAAGAAGATGGCGTCATCATAGAAGAAACAAAAAGACAGAAGAAGCAAAACAAAGAAGAAGCAAAAGACAAAAGAAGTAAAACACAAAAGAAGACACGTCAGCAAATCACAGAAGAAGACTCGTCAGTAAAACACAGAAGAAAACGCGTCAGCAAAACCCAGAAGAAGACATGTCAGCAAAACACAGAAGAAGACGTGAAGACGCGTCAGCAAAACACAGAAGAAGAGGCGTCAACAAAACACAGAAGAAGCAAAACTTAGAAGGAACAAAACTCAAAAGAAGTGAAACTCAGAAGGAACAAAACACAGAAAGAGTGAAACGCAGAAGGAACAAAATTTAGAAGAAAGAAAACTCAGAAGAAGCGAAACTCAGAAGGAACAAAACACAGAAGGAACAAAACAAAGAAGGAGTGAAACACAGAAGGAACAAAACACAAAAGGAGCGAAACACAGAAGGAACAAAACTCAGAAGAAAGAAAACTAAGAAGAAAGAAAACTCAGAAGAAGCGAAACTCAGAAGGAACAAAACACAGAAGAAGTTTATGAACATTAACACAGAAAAAGTTTATGAACAGTAACACAGAAGAAGTTTATGAGCAGTAACACAGAAGAAATTTATGAATAGTAACATAGAAGAAGTTTATGAATAGTAACACAGAAGAAGTTTATGAACAGTAACACAGAAGAAACAACTTCGCTTTTGAACATCTTCCCTTATAAAGACCCTAACTTTCAGCTTAGATGTCTAAGTTTTCATACTATACATTGTTGGAAAGATAAAAGGAAGATTTATAACTTTTATAAAGGCCATTTTGACGAATTTATCTAGATTAGTATAGAAGTTTTAATGAAATTTCAGATCAAGTTATTGCTATCTCAACTCCAACATCACTTTTTCATCACCTAATCACTAATAATCTTTCAAAAACTAAAATTAACACTATATCCAAATTTTTCCTCCCAACCACACAGTATTTATGAATATACACTTAAATGTCATTTTCATGCAGATGATAGTAATTCATCAACTTTCTTTCATAAATCTCCACCTCTAAAGAATTTATTCACTACTTACCTTTTAAAAACTACAAAATCTTCAAGCCCTAAACTCCATGCAATTTATATACTTCACTAAGGACAATGACCAACTTCTGGTTTTTCTTAGGGTAGAAGACACAAATAACAAAGTGGGTTTGGTGTAGGAAGGAAAAATAGAGAAATCTCTTAAAGGGGTTCGATGGAAAGCTTTGTGTATGGAAAGAAAATTTGAAGATGATCCCAATGAAGAATGAACTTAGACATATAACTTAACATTTCAATTCTCAGAGAACAAGAGCCTACTTCTAGTAAAAGTACAAAGCCTAAGTGACACTTGTCACTTACCTTACATCTAAGCTCTAACTTAGTTTTTTAAAAACTAACTCCCTTAAACTCTCAACTTTACAATCCAACTATCTCCAAATCTTCATCTGATGTCTTTTTCCTATTTTCTATAAAATTTTCCAAAATTTATGCCTAATTTCATCAAAATTCACAATTACAATATTCTTACTAACCAATAGAATTTTCAATATAGATAAATTCAAAATTCTCAAAACACCTAA
>JANZLD010022937.1:0-10532 GCA_026413575.1 Erythroxylum carthagenense
ATGTCATAAAAATGTATTGTACACGATTAAATCATTGCATGTGCATTATTGATTATTGTAACTTGTGCAATTAGTAATATTTGTGTATTTCGATTGTTATAGAGGCACAAATGGAGTGTCGATCCACCGACGTGGCTGAGACTTCCCAGCATTAGCTCGGAAATTAATTGGTGAGTAACCTAGTTGGTTCCTCAATCTTTGTGTGTTTAAATTATGTACTTATGCCATGCGGAGGAAACGGAGGATTCATGTGTTTGATTGTGAATGACTTCAGACCATAGGCATCCGAAGTATCAGGAATGTGTTATTGAAGTGTTATATGTATGAATTGTGATTTCTTGGTTCTAATATGAGTTTAGGGGTATATGTTATCGTTATGTGATGCATTTGATTCTAAATTGAGACATATGCATTTCATGCATAAAGGCATGATCAGATAATGACAGTTGTGACCGGAGCAGCCAACGTATTTCAAAGCTTAAAGATCAACGCAACAGGGCCTCGAGCCCAACGTATTTCAGAGTCACAGGCTCAACGTATCAGGACATTCAAGCCCAATGTATTTTAGAGCCACAGGCTCACCGTAATGTGCCCGTCACTGGGACAGTTCAGGCACACGGTCACAGCACTGTAATAAAATGGAAAGTGTCACATGTGCATTGCACATACAAATGATTAAATGTAGACTGTGTGAAAGGCGAAATGCCTTATAATTGTGAAATGATAGTGCATGTGGTACTTCTAGATATGATACTGTGTATTATTCTATGAACTATTTGTATAAGCATGAGTTGGGTGAACCATCGATGATGGTTTCTTGCTGAGTTCACAAACTCACCCAACATTGCAATATTTTTCAGGAAAGTGATAGTAGACTCCTAGCTCCAGAGAGAGAGACCTTCTCTGCCTTGTAGATCGTTTCGGCAAGAGAAGTTATGGCGCAGAGGTGGGTCAGCTGGGACTTTTGGGGATGACCTAGATAGGAGTTGTTTAGTTTCTTTGAGTTTTGTATGAATGGTAATCTTGGACAGAATTGTGTAATTATGGATTCTAAGAACAAAATGAAAAAGTGTTTTGATTTTTAAGATTAGTGATTTTTATAGTGATGCCATGTGGAGTGTAGTTGGGATTGCTCGGTAGTACACCCTTATTATAGGTTATGTATCGGAATGGCCCACGGGTGTCCCGGTGTGTACCCTACAGTAAGGGGGCACTACAACCCTCAAAACTCTTTTGAGACAGTGTCTTCGTAAATGGATCAGCAAGGTTTTGCTTTGTGGGAATCTTTAACACCTTCACCTTACCACATTGTATTATCTCCCTTATGAGATGATACTTTCTTTTATTGTGTTTGGCAGCTTTATAGTTCCGAGGTTCTTTAGAATTAGCCACTGCCCCACTATTATCACAATAAAGTGTAATGGCCTTTTCTGCTTTAGGAACCACCTCTAAATCATTTAGGAACTTGCAAAGCCAGATTGCTTCTTTTACTACATCACAAGTAGCAACATACTCAGCCTCCATAGTTGAATCAGCAACACAAGATTACTTGATACTCCTCCAGACTATAGCCCCACCTCCTAAAATAAATATAGAACCAGAAGTTGATTTCCTTGAATCAACTTCTGATTGGAAATTGGAATCTGTATATCCTATCAGAATAAGGTTATTTTTAGAGTAAATAAGAATTAAGTTCTTCATCTTATGAAGACACTTTAGTATGCATTTCACCACAATCCAATGCTCCATTCCTGGATTGGATTGAAATCTACTTAGCAATCCCATTGCATAACAAATATCCGGTCTAGTGCAAAACATAGCATACATTAAAATTCCAACTATCGAAGCATATAGAATGTTATGCATGCATTCGACCTCCTCTTAGGTCTTAGGTGCTTGCTCTTTTGAAAGTTTGATTCCATGTTTAGTAAGTGTGAAAGCCCTCTTGGAATCTTGCACGACAAACTTATTGAGCACGTTCTCAATGTAGGTTATTTGAGACAAGGCTATGAGTTTGTTCTTACGATCTCTTATAAGTTTGATCCCTAGAATATAGCTACCCTTTGTAAATCCTTCATTGAGGACTGTTCATTTAACCATCCCTTAACTGTAGATAACATTCCTATGTAATTCTCAATGAGCATAATGTCATCAAAATATAGGATTAGGAAAATAACCTTGCCTTCTTGTATCCTTTTATAAACACAAGGCTCATCTAGGTTTTGTATGAATCTATAAGTTTTGATAGACTTATCAAACCTAATGTTTCAAGACCTAGATGCTTGCTTAAGCCCATAAATGGACCTCTGTAATTTGCATACCTGATGCTCATTTCCTGGCTTAATTAATCCTTCTAGTTAGGCCATATAAATGGTCTCCTCAAGATACCCATTAAGAAATGTGATCTTGACATCCATTTGCCATATTTCATAATTGAAATAGGCTACTATAGCCAAAAGAATTCTAATGGACTTAAGCATGGCAACTAGAGAAAATGTCTCCTCATAGTTTATACCCTCCTTCTGAGTATAGCCTTTAAATCTAGCTTTAAAGGTCTCTAACTTTCCATTTGATTCTCTTTTCCTTTTGTAGATCCATTTACACCCTATGGCTTTTACATCTGGTGGTAGATCTACAAATATCAAGACTTCATTGGCATACATGGAATCTATTTCCGATTCTATCATCCTGAGCCATTTTTCTACATCAACATCATTAATAGCTCATGCAAAAGTAATGGAATTTGTTTCTTCTTGGTCTGAGATGGCTATAATGCCTTCTCCTAGACCTAGATACCTGTTCTGGTTTTCTCATAACCCTCCCACTACGTCTAGGCATTACTTGATGTTCAGTTTGCTCTTCCAATTCAACTCTTAAATCCATTTCGACATCTTGTTCTGCTATATCCAAATCAACTCTTAGTTTAGATGAAATAGCTAACTCTTTGAGTACTACTTCACTTCTTCCTTTGTGATTTCTCATAAACTCTTCCTCCAAGAAGGTTGCATTTATCGCCATAAATACCTTCTTGTCCTGAGGACTGTAAAAATAGTACCCTCGAGTACAGGTAGGATATCCCACAAACAAACATAATTCTGACCTTAGTTCCATCTTTGTGGATTCAGGCCTTAGAACACGAGTTGGGTAATCCTAAGTCCTTAAGTGCCATAATGAAGGCACTCAGCCATTCCATAACTCCTTCCGTGTTTTAGGCACTGATTTGGATAGAGCAAAGTTAAGAAGATAGGTTGTCGTTTGTATGGCATATCCCCATAACGATTCTGGAAGGCTAGCGTAGGACATCATTGATCTTACCATCTCCAATAAAGTCTTATTTCTCCTCTCAGCTACACCATTCTATTAAGGTGTTCGAGGAGCTGACAAGTTGGATACTATTCCATTGTCAATTAAATATTCTTAGAACTCTCTAGATCATTACTCCATTTAATGATGATAAAGCATGTTAAAAACCATCTTAAATATAACAAACTAATGTTAAATGTGCAGCTGCACATTTTGTTCATTAAAACCGAAATTCGTCCTTCATTTATCTTTAATAACTTTATTTTAATTTAATTAATCAAATTAAACCAAAGTCTAGCCCATTTCTTAATGTTCATTTGGGCTTCTAATTAACAATTAATTATTCTAAGCTTAACATTCAATCATAGGCTTTAAAACCTCTATTTGTATTTCTTACTTTGCTTGATAACCTTCCTAGAAGCCAAATAGGGAATCTAATAGGACTTATATAATTCAAGCTCCAATAAGCTTGAAATTTATTTAATCTCATTAAAATTAATTCCATCTTATTAACTAAATGTCATTCCACTAAAGACAATTAGTTGAACTCTTGAATTACTAAATATTATGAGAACATATATTTCAAATAAGATGTCCAATTGCAAACTCTAATATAAACCATATTATAACCATCCGTACAATAAAGAGTAAAATTACTATTTTGCCCTTATGTTGGTTTTTTCTTCTAGATCCCCCCTTTTACTCAATATGGTGATTAACACACAAGATCTCATCTTGGTGTTAAGATTTGATGGGTAGCTAGTCTATCAAACTAATGACACTAGTTTAATCACCAATTTTTATAAAAACATCTAGAAGTGAATATTCCTTGATACATGTTTTAATTAATAATTCCAACATGTCGACACTAGATTGATACTCTGTAAAAATCCGTTCCGATCATATCAAGAATTATAATAAAAAACATATGAGTTCACCACTCATCAAGATTGTTATCCATAATAAACGAATGCTTAAGTTTTATGTTTTAAGATTAAAGTAATGACCCACTTTATTCTTTAAAACATACTTGATTCTGGACTCATTTAATAGTTTCATTATCGATAGTCAACTACTATCATAATATGAAACTTATCATTCCCTTGAATTAAACTCTTTTAGTTGGAGATAAATTGCAACACTACAATCTAAACCATAATTGAGTGACCAACTTGATTATTCAACTGTGAATTAATTATTTTAGATTATAATAATATACATGTTTCACATACATCTTTATGTATATATATATATATATTACTTACAAAAGAATCTCGATACCTTATGACTAGATATATAATGCTCATGAAAACCAAACTCTTTTTTTTATTAATAATTAATATTTTCATTACAAAAGTAACTGGAAGAAAATTAAGTTATAGGTAAATACACTTGCTTTCTAGGACACTATATTTACATAACTCAAATACTACCCCTTAAGAAATTTTGTCCTCAAAACTTTTACCTGATTGGTTAAACAAATGGGGGTATTGTTTCCTCATATTCTCCTCGGTCTCCCATGTGGATTCTTCTCTCGAGTGGTTCCTCTAAAGAACTTTAGCCAATGGAATCACTCTATTTCTCAACTGTTTAGTCTGATAACCCACTATTTTTACCAGTTCCTCTACATAACTTAAGTTACTTGACTTCTCAACCTCCTGCGCCGACAATGTATGCATCGAATCTGATCAATATCTCATAAGGATGCTAACATGAAACATATTATAAATCTGAGACATCTCAACTAGTAATGATCACTTATAGGCCAATGGTCCTATTCTCTCAGTGATCTTATATGGACTAATGTATGTAGGGCTTAATTTACCCTTTTTACCAAATCTCAGCACTCCTCGCCAAGGTAGTACTCTTAGAAGCACTTCATCTCCCACTTGGTATTTCATGTTCCTACAGTGCTGATCTACACAACTCTTTCTGGTTTCTCCTTGATCCTATTGCGGATCAATTTCACCTTATCAACAGTGTCTTGAATCAACTATGGGCCTTTAATAATTCTTAATCCCTCATTATCCCAATACAATGGTGACTAACATTTCCTGCCATATAAGGCTTCATAAAGAGCCATACCGATAATACTATGATAGTGATTATTGTATGAAAATTCAATAAGAGCTACATACTAATCCCATGCTCCTTAGAATTCTAATGCACAAGCTTTAAGCATATCCTTAATAGTATTAATAGTCCTCTCACTTTGTTCATCTTTCTGAGGATGAAATGCTGTGATGAAATTTAACTTTGTGCCTAAAGGTGTTTGTAAACTACCCCAGAATCTAGAAATGAATCTGGGATCCTGGTCAGACACGATAGATAATGGGACTCTATGCAATCTCATTATTTCATTGACATATCTCTGGGCTAGTTTATCTAGTGTATTGTTCTCTTTCACAGGTAAGAAATAGGCCGATTTAGTAAATCTATTGACAATGACTTGTATGGCATTATATTGCCTTAGCATTCTTAATAAACTTTGATGAAATCCTTAGTAATCCTCTCCCATTTCCACTTCAGAATAGGCAATGACTGTAACCTTCCAATTGGTGCTTAATGCTCTGCCTTAACCTACTGGTATGTCATACAATTAGCAATATACTCAACTACTTGCTTCTTCATTTCCGACCACCAAAAATGTTGTTTTAGTGTATTATACATCTTGGTAGTATCAGGATACATAGCATAAGTTGCTATATGTGCTTCCTGTAAAATTTCCTTTCTTAGATCATCCACCTCTGACACACACAATCTCTGCTTTAATTATAATGTATTATTTCTCAACTTAAATCTAGAATTCGGGTCCTATATTAACCTCTTAATAAGCTTTATAAATTCTGGATCCTTGCTTTAAGCCTTTCTAATTCTCTCATGCAATACTGGTATAAGTTTCAATATAGCTATTAACGCTTCATTCTACCCCAAATTCAACTCAACATTCAATGCTCTCAATTGTACTAGGTGTGGTACCCTCGATATCTGAATCTGTGTCACACTGCTATTGGATTTCCTACTTAATGCATCAGCTACCATATTAGCTTTACCAGGATGGTATTCAATCGTGCAACTCATTCCATCTCTTTTGTCTCATATTCACCTTCTTTTGACTCAACAAATATTTCAAACTTTTGTGATTTATAAATATATGAAATGTTTCACCATACAGATAATGTCTCCACTTCTTCAAGGCAAACACTACTACAACAAATTCTAAATCATGAACTAGATAAGTAAACTTATGAGACCTCAACTGTCTCGAAGCATAGGCTATCACTTTATTGTGTTGCATCAAAACACATCCAAAACCTTAGTGTGAAGCATCACTATATACTATATATCCTCTGAGTCCTGATGGAATAGTTAACACCGATGTCATAGTCAACCCTAAAAACTCCTCTGACATTCATCAGTCCATTGGAAAGGAACATTCTTCTTCAAAAGTTTTGTCAAAGGAGCTGAGATCAAAGAAAACCCCTCGATAAAACTTTTATAATAACCAGCTAATTCGAGGAAACTTTGAATATCTGATACATTCCTAGGTGCCTCCCACTTCATCACTACCTCGACTTTCTTTGGATCTACTTGTATGCCCTATCCAGATACTATGTGGCCCAAAAATATCACTTGATCTAGCCAGAATTCACACTTACTGAACTTGGCATACAATTGCTTCTCTCTCATAATTTGTAGAACTAACCTTAATCGCTCAAAATATTCCTTTCTGCTATTCGAATACACCATAATGTCATCAATATATAAGATCACAAAGTAATTGAGGTAAGATTGAAATACCTTATTCATTAATGCCATAAAAGCTACCAAAGAATTTGTCAATCCAAAAGGCGTCACCAAAACTCAAAATGCCTATATCTAGTCTTGAATGCACTCTCTATGGACGACACTTTGATGGCTTAACATCAAATTTTTCTCCTCCCTATTTCACCTTCTTCATCCCATCATTTTTCAATCAGTGATTCAAGCAAAGCCAAAGAAGAAGGGAAGGAAAAGCATTAGAAGAACTACTTTGCCAATTTTAAAGTTTGGGACCACATTTAGTCTAATTTCTTTTTGTGTATATGTTTTAATGGATAAAAAGATTCATTTGGATGTGTAATGGTTTCTGGTATGATTCTTTGGTGTTATTTTAGTGTTATCTTACATAGAATTGGTTGAATATGAAAAGAGAGTATCATGTAGTGGAATTCTATCTAGGGTTTATTGAATCAGTCACATTGTTTAGGTCATAACTCAGCCTATAGAACTCTAAATTAGATTACTTAAGTTTCATATGAAAACTAATACATATAACTAGAAATATCTAGAATCAAATATGACTTAATTCGGGCTTTATGATATTGGAAATTGAGATTAAAATGGTGACCTAATGTTGCCCCTATTTTAGAGTAGTGTGTGATATTTGGTCTATAGCTCATGTGTTAAAAGTCCAAATGGCCTAATCTTTGGTGTTTTGGAACTTAAAGACACAGATGGACAAATTATAGAAAATCACGAAAACCAGTTTTGACTTTTTCTATATGAATATTAAGGAACAAACAGACTCTATCATATGATTTGTTCCTGGACTGATAGTTTGCCTATTTTTTGACCACTCTAGGGTTTAGCTCAAATTGCCATATTTTGAGTTTTTTGTTTCCAATTTTTATCAAATCTTATATGAACCTTTTTGAATGTTCATGAAACTTTTTAAACACATAGAGATAAATAAAATGAGACTTACCATATATGAATTGGGAGACTAAACATTAGAATATAAGATTGAGCATAATGCATTCCAAAGAAAATTTACATGTACATAAATGATTTTTATGCATATTCATTACTCATATGTGTATAGTATGATTATAAAAATGTGGTTTTGATACCCTTCTAATGGGGGTAAGCCATGACTTGTATTTATGAACACATATATGTTATGACTAGAAATGTATATCATATGATTTGTTGCTATATGTATTGTGAAGTTTACAATTGGCTAATGGAAATATTATACTGCCTACTTTATTTTCTTGATTGTGGATATATAGGCATAGGCATGCCTATAGGGTCATAGTGCAACTACTACAGTTTGATACCTTGGGGTATCTATAGTTTGATACCTTTGGGTATCCACAGCACCTGTTATCCACACCTATAAAAAATGTGTAGGCTTAACACAAAAAGGAAACTTAAAAGTCATAAATAAGAAATACATCTTGACAATATGAATAATTGGTGTTGATAAGCATTTGTATTGGTTGTAATGATGAATTGCAATTATGGGCAATTATATTGACAATTTGTATCAGTGAGCATTGAATATCAATATTTAGATTATAAATGTGCATTTCTGGTATATGGATAATATGTTTAAGCATATTTGCATTATATGCTTTTCTTAAGTATGTCATCATTGCTTACATGAGCATTGAATATCAATGTTTGGTTCATGAATGTGAATCTATGGTATATGAGTTGTGATATTTCTAAATGTATGTGTTTGGGGGATGATTGCTATGAGAGGTCATCTAAACTAAGTATTTTCTCCACTAAGCTTTCAAGCTTAGCATGGGTGTGAATCTATGTATGTCCAAGTCATAAGATTGAGGTATAGGGAACATCTGCAGGGACCAAGCCCAATAAATAGAAGAAAAAGTAGTTTTGGAATGCCTTTTTAATTACAGATGATTGCATATATAATGAAGATAGGAACTTGTATGTTTTCTTTTGGATTACCATGTAAATATAAAGATGTATTACTACTGTTAAGTGATAATGTTAAGCATTGGAGAGTTTTGTAATGTGTATATGTATAGCATTGAATAGAATTGTATACCTTGAAGGTGTGTGTAGAAATTTGGTTACTATGTGTGTGAATGGTTATAGGTTCCATATAGGGTTGTTACATTGCCTTCATATATGACTCACAACTAAGGTATATAGTTTTAAGGAAACAATAGGCATAATTTTTATGATAACATTAAAACCCATTCATACCCATATAGAAGCTTGCATTAGGACTTCATTCATACTAGGCATCACACATATAGCAATGGTAAGAATTTTCAACATCCTAGGAGCCCATTCAATACATTTAATGTCCAAAGAAATCTTCCTTATTATGCATACACACATAGAATTCAAAGCAATGCATTTATGCATCATCATTACTCAGATAATCTGGAATGTCATTTTTTCTAGTAAGTTTGGACATACTAATAGAATTTGCTTTATTAAACAAAGAATGTTAGGCAAACCTTTAAAAGTGTGGCTTGGAAAGAAGAAGGAACAAAACAATCAAGGAACTAAACTTATTTGGGTTCCTAAAACATATTGATTGGATTATTTGAAGGAGCAAATGGTAAGAAGTAGATATAGTAGCTATTGAATTCAGCATTATTTTTAGAATTTATATCTTTTATCTTGATGAATCTAACATGCTTGCTTCCAGGAAAGTCTTAAAGATGTTATTGTAAGATATAGAGATTTTAACTCCTAAAATTAATCATAAAGACTTCTCAAATTGTTGAACTAAGTGAGCATGATGAGAATGATGATATGCCACTAATGGATTGAGAATTGAACAAGAATCTTCACATCTCTCATAAGTATTGTTTAACATGAGGTAATTATTAGTTTATAATTTAAAAATGTGATTACTTGCATTTATATGTCAATTTGAGTATAAATCCTTGGTGATGATTATTTGAGTTTGAATTATGAATAAGGTATTTTTAAAATGTGAAACTTAGGACATATAATCAGATATTATAAATATCACTAAGTTAGAATTTACATTAATTGGGTTATTATTTATCTAAACTTTTGAATAAGGATAAACCTTGCTTAATCAGCTAGCTTTCATTTAATGGAAAAAAATTTTTAAGGCCCTTTATATGATCAATTTCTTTTTTAAATGATATTTAGTTGGTTGATATGAGTTTAAATATAGTTTTGTTAAATTTTTCATATTTTAATTTTATTTTTAAAGATGATTCCTTAAACTATCTGGTTAATTGGTCGACTAATATCTGCTAGTAGCCAATAAATATCTGCTAGTGGTCGACCAATATAGTTTTCCCCTTTTATTGTACCATAGTTGGTTGATAGGTTGGGATGACCACACATATTGGTTGTTGGGACCCGATCCGGGAACTGGATCCCAACCGGAAAACGAAAAGCGAAGGAAAACGAAAGCGAAAGGAAACTGAAATTTCGCATCG
>JANZLD010023086.1:0-10524 GCA_026413575.1 Erythroxylum carthagenense
TAACTTATGTCCTTAAGTGGACTTCCCAATATGCCCCTGCACTTTACTTTAGTTCATGCTTACTTTCGGATATGTTTCGCACTATCAAATTGAAAGAATTTGCTAAAATTTCCTTATCGAAATTGTTCCTTATTGTCTTAATTTCGTCAAGCCACCAAAAGAATCTAATTTGGATCACTACATCAAAAGTTATGCTCAAAACATTTAAGATATGTCTTATGCTAAATCATTTTCCAGCACGATTATTTCCATCCTAAAATTGACATCCTTAACCCCAAAATTTAAACTTGATGTCTTCATAACAATTGTATCCCTATTTCCCTAGTTTAATCCAAATCAATAATCACCTCATTTGGATTACCAGAGCAAAAGTTATAGCCAAAATATATTCAGATGTTCTTAATCCAGGACTGCACACGAATCCGAACTTCAATTCAGAAATTGAAAGTCTTAGGGGCTAAAATTGCAATTCACTTTCTTCATATGACTTATAGCCATATGTCTTAATTTTATTTTTCCTCAAGAATCACTTCAACCGGATCACCACAGATCCCGAATTTCTCATAATACTGAACTATGTTCAGAAAATTTTCTGACTCATTTTGATTAATTTAATCAACCTCAATTTAAGCTCAAAATTTCACAAATTTTCCCTAAAAATGTAATTCATTGTCTTAGGAATCCAAGGCTTCGAAAATCAAGTCAATCGGATGCCGGACAGAAAAGATATAAGCAAAAAGTTGCAAAAGGGTAGGATTTGGAAGGAAGAAGCAAAAAGTGAAGCAAGCAGAAACGACATCATAGAATAGAATTTTTTTTTAAAATTCATAACTATTGATTATGAACTCCAAATTTGGCAAATTTGGTTTTTATGGAAAGATAAAAGGAAGCTCTACAACTTCCATGAAGAACTCAAAACTCAATTCCATCTCTAAAATGGTCAAAAACCTAGTCAAAGTTACTGCCCTATTAAACATCACCTAAACAAACTCTAAACTTTCAAATTTCATATTTTCCAATTCCTACATTCAAAAATTGCATACTTTATAGCGTCAGAAAGATTGACAGGCAAGCTACAACTTTCATGAAGACTACTTACTCCAATTCAGACTAAATCCGTACGACGAATGGCCTCAAAGCCGAATACATGCAAATGTACACTTAAAGATATTTTTACAAAACAAACTTTGACTGATCATAACTTTTACTCCCGATACCGAAAAATATCAAACTTTATGGTGACGGAAAGCTCTTAAAATAAGCTACAAGTTTCATGAAGATTTTTTTCTCAAATTTTGCGTAAATAAAAAAGTCAACTCTCAATGACCAAAAAGTCAAACTTTTCATATTTCCACACTTATTCTCTTTATTTCTTGTTTTTTCTCAACTCCCATTTCAATCAACTCATTCACTTTAACTTTCCTAAACTATACAAATCTACTCAAAACCCAAAGGTATCAAAATCAAATCCAATCCTTTCTTATCAATTTCTTTTAAAGATACATACTTCCATAACACAACACATAATCTAACATACTCATTTAAATTCAATTTATATTTCAAATTTTCATTTAAAAGTTGGGGTCCAATATTTCTCCCCCCCTTAATAGAATTTCGTCCTTGAAATTCATACTAACTCATCATCAAGTAACACCATCTCTTAACTAATTTCTTTCCAACAGATCATAATCAATTTCTTTTCTTATTTAATTTCCTCATCATACATATCCTCAATCTCTTCTTAATATCTCACTTCTTGTATCTAATATCCTCCTATCTTATCAAATCACTATATCCATAAACCATTGTTTCTTAACATATGGACACAAATCAATGGTCCATTTCTTAAGGAACCTTAATAATATGGTTCAATCACCATTTAATATTTATCACTCATGTCATCTTTCAAAATAGTCATTCTTTTATCTATATCAATTCATCACAATTCATCGTGAAATTCTAATCTTAAGTTCCTCAACACATTCTGAAAATCAATCATATTCTTAACACCTAAATCGAACCAATCACTTGAATTCTTCAAATGGTCATGCACATTAATTTCACATTCTTAAAGTCAATCATACTTCTTGTCATCAAAATCAATTGATCACTTAGCATATTCTCACTAACTCAATCTTATCCTTACAAACCCTTATCAATTGCTCATATAAGCCATTTACACACATACGCCCAAGTAAGATCCTATTACTGGGCTCTGATACCATCTATGTTGGGACCCGATCTCAGAACCGAATCCCAACGGGAAAACATAAACGAAGACAAAACTGAAAAGCGAATCAGAAGCAAAAGTGAAGAACGACGAATCGAACAGAAATCGAAATCGAAGCAAACAAAGTGTTCAATCGAATCGAATCAAATTTCTGACATCCGTAGCGTATATATTTGAAAACTAAAATCGCGTTGGAAACTCTAAGACTAAAACTATCCGAAATCCGGTATAGTTCAAACAAAACCGGTATAATTTTTTTAAATGTTGGACCCTACACCCCACCCGTAGGTGTTTGCGGGTTATACCACGACATCCAACCTTAATCAGTATTGTCCTTTTTGGAAATCGAACACGCGACCCCTCAAGGTTTTGTTGTTTCTAAGAACACGTCTCTTACCATTTACGGGTGGGGTGTGGGGTCCAACAAAATTAGATTCCAATTTCTTCATGGAATTTGTAGCTCCATGTCTCTAGTTTATCACAAATCAGAAATCATCTCATTTGGAGCTCTACCGATTCATAAATCCTCAAAATACTGAAGTATGTTCAATGGAATAACACCAATTCATAGTATTTAAAAGCACACTCACTATACCAGTCCCACATTTTTCACTCAATTTCTCTTGCTTCATTTCAGATGGCTACAATTTTTGGTGGAGATGTAGAGCACTGTCTTATGAGTCCAATGGTTTAAGAATCAAGTCATTTAAGTGTCTAGAGAAGAAATTATGGCCAAGCAAATTCAATCTGGTTTTATCCTCAACCATATTGAACCTATGATGGTACAATTAGTATAACTTTCTCTAGAGATATAGAATTTAGGTGTTATTTATATGGTTTGAAAGAGGACTTTAAGAGCTACAAATCTTATGAAGACCTTGAAGACAAATTCTATCTTCTAAAGGAACAAAAATGAAATAGAAGATATAAGATGAATAGTAACTAAGAAGAAGTTTATGACTAAGAAGAAGTTCATGACCAGTCACTAAGAAGAAGTTCATGACTAAGAAGAAGTTCATGAACAGTGACTAAGAAGAAGTTCATAAACAGTGACTAAGAAGAAGTTCGTGACCAAGAAGAAATTCTGAACAGTCATTAAGAAGAAGTTCATGACTAAGAAGAAGTTCATGAACAGTCACTAAGAAGAAGTTCGTGAATAGTCACTAAGAAAAATTTCATGACTAAGAAGAAGTTCATAAACAGTCACTAAGAAGAAGTTCATGAGTAAGAAGAAGTTCATGAACAGTCACTAAAAAGAAATTCATGACTAAGAAGAAGTTCATGAACAGTCACTAAGAAGAAGTTCATGACTAAGAAGAAGTTCATGAAAAGTCATTAAAAAGAAGTTCACGACTAAGAAGAAGTTCATGAACAATCTCAAAAAAGAAGCGAAACTCAGAAGGAATAAGACTAAGAAGAAGCGGAAGGTCAACATAAGAAGAACAAAAGTCAACCTGAAAAGAAGAAGCCGAAGATCAAAATAAGAAGAAGCATACTACACTCCTAAGCATCTCTACTTATAAGGGTTATAACTTTTGACTCTGATGTTCAAACATTTCATACTATATACTGTTGGAAAGATAAAATAAAGATCTACAATTATGAAGAAGGAAACTTTACGAAAATCTATGTAGATTAATCCCAAATTTTCCTTAAAGTCCCAAGATGAATTTTACATTCATCTACCAAAGTACTACAGTCAATTCTCACTTTATGACAAATTTTGAGACTCTTAGAGATAGAATTGAAATTTGATATCTTCATAAGAAATGTAGCCATATGTTTCTATTTTAATCCAAACAAAGAATCTTTTCATTTGGATAAATAGAGAAAAAGTTATAGCTAACAAACGGAAGCATATTCAGTGAACATGTTCCAAATCAACCACCACTTTTGTTTCCAAATCTTTCCTTATCATAACTCATACCAAGATCACTCTTTCAACTCCCTCTACTTCTTATTTTCAATAAAAATCACATTTAAAACAATCATACCCAGAAGTTATCAATGAATGCATGTACACTTAGTTTTGTATATGCAAAGATTCAAATTCAAGTACCTGTATGCTAATATGCTGCTGGGCATGAAATGCAAAATTTTTCCCTAACTCTCACATTTTTATTTTCTCCATTTGAAATCTGGGTTCTAACCCTTAATATGGGGATGAGATATTACAATTCTCCCCCCTTAATAAATTTCTTCCCCAAAATTCTCATTTGAATTATCAATACGGTAGAGGTATTAATTCCTTATATGCTTCTCCATTTCCCATATACTTCATCACTCAAATACTCTCTTCCAAATGACCACAGCTGATAACTCAATAGGTCATTCAATCACTGATTCAACTATCACATTATCTTGACTATTTCATTGCATACTCACAAATCTTTTAACCTATTCACATATCACATAGTGTGAATCTAGGACATCTTTTCTCAGTAACATTACCTCATAAAATTTTTTGGATATACCAATTCAGAATAGCTTAACTTATCCTTTCTCCAAATCTGAGCACATCTTACCAAGGTGATACTCACAAAACACTTCATCTCTGCTTTGAAAATTTACTTCACTCATCACCAGTATCTCGAATCAATTCTAGTCTTTGACCATTTTTAGACACTTTTCATTTCAATGCAAGGGTGAATGACTACCTTACTGTCATACCACGCCTCATAGTGTACTTTAATGATGTCACTATGATAACAATTGTTATACCTACAGTCAATTTGGATTATACCTCAATATCATCTTCCTATGAACTCAAAAATAAAAGCTTCAAGAATATTCCCAACAGTTAAAACTGTTGGTAGTTTAAACATCCAACCACTTGTTTCTACATCTTTAGTAGCTAAAATATAATCTTAGCGTATTCCTACTAGGATGTCTAGCTTAGGTTGTTACTTAGGCTTCTCTAACACTTTCTTTGCCCAATCATCTTTATCAGGTACACATACTTCTTATTTCGATCACAAAATATCATTCTTTCAATTTCACTCGAAGGTTTAGATTTGTTTTCAATTCTTCTATGGGATTCACAATTCTGAATCCTTAGCTTTTAGGTTTTCTTACTTCTTTCTAGTAGAATTGATCTTAAATCTTAATACAACTAGTAACACTTCATTTTGTCCCATATTCCACTCAACATTTTGCAGTCTCCATTGCACTAGATTTGGTAACCTCAATATTTGATTTTGCACTATTTCATTATAGAAATGTCTGTTCAATGTGTCATATTACACACCACCTTTACCAGTATAGCACTCATTTGTACATTCTAAAATTGACTTTGTACATCTAATGTCTCCAAGACCTCAAAGCGATTTCTATCATAGCAATTCTAAACCATGTATCAAAATCAACTCATAAGACCTTAATTGTCTTTATGCATACAAAAACCACTTTATACTATTACAACAGAATGTATCTTAATCTCTGATGTGGAACGTCATTATATACTGCATAATCTCCAAATCTAAATGATATTTTTAGTATCAGTGTCATATTCCTCAAATAGTCAAAACGTCCCTTTGTACTTTTCAAACACACTCAAAATACCATCTATGATCACAGTCACTATTTGATACAATTTTGCTTTGATCATTTAAATCTTCAATATCATAATGCTATTAGGTATTATTAATTCCAACAGTTATCACTCAAATTTTCCTTGTGTCCTTAAGTGACTAATTCCTCAGTTAAGGTAATATTATCTCATGTCATTCTCAATTTCCCAATTGACTTCTTTTCTCGAATGATTTCTCAATTCATTTGATTTCCTCTAATTTCACATTGACTTATTCTAATGTCTATTCATTCGTTCTAGTTTCTCCACACATTTTCAATTTATTTGTATACTTCACTTTGCGTGTTAGTATCACTTCCTCGGATTAAATTTGGATCTCCTAACCATATTTACATCGAATATAATGTGGGCCTATATTCTCCTCATATTCGCAATAGTGTCACCTCGCATTTAAAATCCACTCATATAGTTGGATACTATATATATATAAAAAAAATGCATACACTTTTAGTAGCATATTCCACTTCTTATGCCTGAGTCTCCGCTTGGGATATGACTCCATTATTCACTTTTGATTTATTACATATTCATCTCCGATTTAATTCTTCGATGACCACTCTTAAACTGAGTACCCTCGAGTTCCCTTAAGATATCCTACAAACAAGCATACTTCTGACCTTGGTTCCATCTTTGTGGATTCAGGTCTTAGAACATGGGTTAGGCAGCCCCAAGTCCTTAAGTGTTGTCATGAAGGCACTCGACTAGTCCATAACTCCCTAGGTGTTTTAGGCACCGATTTGGATGGAGCAAATTTAAGAAGATATGTTGTCACTTGTATGGCATATCCCCAGAACGATTCTAGAAGGGCTAGCATAGGACATCATTGATCTTACCATTTCCAATAGAGTCCTATTTCTCCTCTTAGCTACACCATTCTATTGAGGTGTTCGAGGAGCTGACAAATTGGAAACAATTCCATTGTCAATTAAATATTGTTGGAACTCTCCAGATAAGTACTCGCCACCTCAATTTGATCGAAGTTGTTTTAATGGCTTACCTAGCTACTTTTCAGCTTCGAATTTGAATTCTTTGAACTTTTCAAAAGATTTGCTCTTTTTATGCATCAAATACAAATAGTCATATCTTAAGTAATCATCTATAAAGGTTATAAAGTATTCATAACCTCCTCTAGCTTGTACATTCATGGGCCCACACACATCTATATGTACTAGGTCCAATGATATTCAGATATGTTTTCTTTAGAAGGAAATGAGGCCTTTGTCATTTTTCTTTCAATACAAGATTCACAGGTGGGTAAGGGATCATTATCCAAGCCCATAAGGATCCCATCCTTTACTAACCTATCAAGTCTTTTTCTAATTGATATGACCCATTCTTAAGTGCCACAGATATTTAGAATTAATGCTAGAGTCATTGGAATGCCTTGGTTTTATCAACTCTGTGGTGTTTAGTGAGCCTGTCATAGGTTCTATAAAAAACAATCCCTGTTTAATTATCACATCACAAATAAAATCGTTATTCTCATATAGTGAAACAACATTTTCAAAATATAAAGAATAACTAGATTTTATTAGACAAGAAACAGAAATCATGTTCCTTACAATCATTGGCATGTAATAAATATCCTCCAAATATAACCTATAACCACTAGAAAAGCTCAAGATATCTACTCCCACTGATTCTGTTGAAACATAGGATCCATCTGCTATCTTGAATTGAAACTAGCCTTTAGGTAGTCTTTTTCTTTGCTAGAACCCTTACATAGAATTGCAAACATGGTTAGCGTCTCCTGAATCTAATATCCAAGAATTAGATAAATCTGCCACTTTTCTAGTTCCTAACAAACTTAGGAAACCCACACTTGTTTGCTTTTGAGGGACTCAAGGTAAACTGGACAATTTCTTTTCCAGTGGCCCATCTCATCATAGTGGAAACACTTTCCCTTGATGTTTTCTTTGACCTTCTTTTTCATAGGTTGGGCCTTGACCCCAGTTTGGGCCTTCTTTTTCATTGGATCCTTCTTCTTTTGCTTGTCCTTACCCTTGGGCTTAGAAGAAGATACTACATTAGCTTCTGGCCCAGGAGCCTTGATATTCAATATCTCCTTCGTACTCTGGAGATATTCATCAATTCACTCAAGGTGTAATCCTTGCTGTTGAGATCATAGTCCAACTTAAACTGTTGAAAGGAAGAGTTTAAGTTATTGATGATCATAATCATCTGCATATCCACATCCATGTCCGCCCCAGGCATCTCAGCCTCAGTGACCACAGAGATTATCTTTATCATATAATCCTGCACCGGTTCACTAGGTTTTTGTTTGAGATTATGAAAGGTTTAGATAGCTTTCACTCTTGCAGACCTAGTCCTTATACCAAACATCTTATGTAGGAGATGGATCATAGCACTAGTAGTTTTCATAAAAGAAATTTGCTTTTACAACATGCCGTTGACAGAAGCTATAATATAACACTCAGTAGTATTGTCAACATTCTGCCAATGCTCATGTTATTAGACTATCTCAAGAGTTGAATCTCCACCTGGAGGTGCAGGCTCATTTTAAGTTAAAACCCATAAAATACGTTCATATTGAAGAACAATATTAAGGTTACGTCTCCATTCATTAAAATTCTCTCTGTTTTCTAATTCGTTATTTATCAAGAGCAAAGTGAGTGGATTCATTTTGTGGTTGATTATGTTTGAAAATATAAATTATTAAAACATGAGCATACTAGTCAACAAAATTGGAAATTATTATAAAATTATGATGCATGTATACATGATGGTAAATCTAACAAAACTTAAAAACAATTAAATCTTTATACAATGGTTGTTTTTTCTTATCTATAACAGACTAAGTGGCGGTGGGTCATCTTATCCATTAAAAGAAAATCTGGGACCCTCCCACTAAAAACACTACCAAACATCTTAATGCTTAATTTTTAAAGAAGCGTCTTACTTTGGTCCATACTTTTACCAACAGAGCTATGGCAGGCAGGTTATTGATAAAATATGTTGAGTGTTTAACCATTTGATTCATTCACTAATGGTACTTGCAAATCATACCTCGGTGGAACGTCACATTTGCTATTAATAAATGGACTTATCCATAAGGAAACCCAAACCATGCAAGACCTAGGATTCATTCCCTCTAGTGGGGAGCAATACTTCACCACATGCAAATGGGTCATCATTTGAAGGCCATGGACTCTCATATGAGTATCCTCTCCCACTCAATATTTTTGGGCTTTAAGTTTTAATTACCATCTTGTCTAGATGCAATTTATTATCCATCCTATATTGTTTCATTATATATCTCATACATAATGAATGCATGGCAAAGCCTAGGTTGGAAATTTTCTAAATGACATGCAATCACATAATATCATATATTTTTTGCATTCATTTAACCATTCATCGCATGAAATAATAAGCCACATTTGATTATCCATCCTAGAAACATAAAAATAATTATAAGCCTTTTAGGCCAAAATATTCTTCTTGGACTTAGATCTTCCGCTTCAAACTCTTTGCTCATATGACCCAACCTAATCGGTAAAAAGTGTGTAATGGCTTTACTTTTCAACACAAAATTTGATTTTCATAAAATTGAATTTTTTCCCATAACAAAAATCTGCACTTGTTTTTTCACCAAAACCGAAACTTATGAATATTACATAAAAATTCCAGCACTTTTAAAAAACAAAATTTTGTTATAAAAAAGTTCAGGCAACTAAAAATTTGTTAAAATAAAATTCCAGCACATTTGTTTTCTAATAACTGAAAAATAGCCAAGACACCATAACCATAACTGAAACTTTACCTCTTCCTTTCTTTAATCCATGGCTTCTTCATCTTTATCATTACATGATTTTGTACATTACATAATCAAAACAAACATTAAAATGAAACCAAGGAGGAAACATGGTGATGATAGATCACCCTCCTTGTTATAATCCAAATGAATAAATCTTACAAGGTAACTTTAGAATCTATGGACAATCAAAAGAGCAAAACATACACCATATATATTTCTATCACATAAAAATATGCAACATACAAAAATGATTGCCAACCCATGCATCACACGTATAGGAACCGAAATCATGCATAAGAAAATTGGCTCTGATACCAATTGTTGGATCGGAAAAAGAAACCATGCCATATTTGGAGAATGGGAAGATTCCAAAACTTTTCAGAAATCTTAATTGCAGCAGAAGCAATATATCCAAATCATCATGCCAATCTATACATGATATGATATAAGGATAATAATTAACATAAATAAGATAGAGATTATATTACCGACTCCTTCGCTACAATTTTAACTTCTCGCTATGTTATCCTATCCTTGGCAATATATCCTCTCCTAAATGATGTATCCTCTTCTTCTTGTTATTATTTCCTCTTCTCGATATTGTATCCTTGACCAATTTGATCTACCACTTGTTCTTATTGGACAACTTGGTTAACAAGATCTTTTGGTGGGAAAGGAGAAGGAAACTTTGGAGGAGAATTTTCTTAGAAGAAAGAAGACCAAGAATGAGATACTCTCATGAAATTTTTTATTTTTTTCATGCAAGATAGGAGAGAGACTGATAAAAATGTAAGAATCCCTTCTTACTCCCTCACCCTTTTGGTTAACAACAAAGGAAAGAAGAGTTTTCCAATCAATGCATCATTTCTTCATTTAATCAATCATAAAGAAGCCATTAAATGAGACTCTTCTCATTTGTCTTTAAGA
>JANZLD010023318.1:0-10512 GCA_026413575.1 Erythroxylum carthagenense
ACAATCATCTTCACTTTCTGAAGAATAAGAATCAAAATCCAGCTCCTCTTCAGATCTTTGACCATCTTCCTCCTCTCCAGATGAAATCTCAACATATTCATGTGATGGATCATGCAATGGTTCATTATCATCATATGTCACAGATGATTTATAAAATAAGCATTTTCCTGAAACGCTTCACTTTCAATTCTCTTTTCTCGTTTTTCATATGATTGAAACACGCCTCTAGGTTTAACTTTACAAACCGCCAACTAATCTAACTTATCTCGTCGTATGCTAAGAAAAGGGACATAACACACCAGTTTCGCTTGCATAGCCAAAATGAAAGGTTCAAAATGTTTCAATCTTTTGCGTGAGTTGATTTTAGCAAGATTGTATCAGTTATGGACTTTTGTTCCCACATTTGGAGTGGGGTCAAACCAATCACACTTAAATATCACAGTTCGCTTGATTGGCAACGCAGGGTACTCAACTTCTAGTATCTCAATGATTTTACCATAGTAATCCATGAATTCTCCTTGTATGGAAACTCCATTATTTATTGTTGCCATGCTATGACCATGAGTTTCTGTATGATATTTGTAGCCATTAACGAAATAAACCGGATACGATGTAACAGTTCGCAGAGGTCCCATTACAAGAGTTAAGACATTTAGTGACAATTTTTTTGTGACTATCTATTGTTTTGTCACAAATACGAGATTTTTTGTGACAAGATAATTGATTGACACTATTTTTTGGATTACTTGTGATGATTTATTTTTTTGTCACTAATACAATAGTAATTGTGACAATTTAGTATCTTTTACAATTAAGTTGTCACTATTAATATATTAATAGTGTCAAATTTTCTTTTATCACTAAGTTTTGTCATTAAAAGCCTATGCAATTTGGAGCCAAAATGGTTTTGGGGGGAATAAATTGTAATTGTGACAAAGCATATGTTAGTGACTAATATTTTCTATTTGTTGTGACAAAACGTAGTTTAGTCACTAATATTTTTTTTCTTTTTGTTACAAAACGGTTAATCGTCACACAATATTTTACTTATTATGACAAAAAATTTTGTCAATAAATATTCAATTAATTAGTGTCATCTTCATATTGTCACAATAATCGATCTATAACTACGGTCACAACTATTAGTAATTTACTGACAATTTTTTGTGACTAACTATTTTTGTCATCACAAATACGATATTGTTGAGTGCCAAGACAATTGCTTGACACTATTATTTAGATTATCTGCGATAATTTATATTTTTGTCACTAATATAATGGTAATTGTGGTAATTTAGTATCTTTCACAGTTAAATTGTCACTATTAATATATTAATAGTGTTATATTTTATTTTATCACTAAGTTTTGCCACTAAAAGCCTATGAAATTTAGTGCCAAAATAATTTTAGCAGGGATTAATTATAATTGTGACAAACATATGTTGGTAACTAATATTTTCTATTTGTTGTAACAAAACATAGTTTGGTTACTAATATTTTTTTCTTGTTGTGACGAAACGGTTTATCGTCACACAATATTTTACTTGTTGTGACGAACACTTTTGTCAATAAATATTCAATTAATTAGTGTCAACTTAATATTGTCACAATCACCAAACTATAACTATGGTCACTATCATTTGTAATTTGGTGACAATTTGTTTGTGCCTAAGTATTATTTCGTTCCAGATACGTGGTTTGTTGTGACAAAACAATTGATTGATACTATTGTTTGGATTAACTGTGATGATTTATTTTTATGTCATTAATACAATGAGAATTGTGACAATTTAGTACCTTCACAATTAAATTGTCACTATTAATATATTAATATTGTCAATTTTTCTTT
The DNA here is from genome assembly GCA_026413575.1 of Erythroxylum carthagenense. Taxonomy (NCBI): domain Eukaryota; kingdom Viridiplantae; phylum Streptophyta; class Magnoliopsida; order Malpighiales; family Erythroxylaceae; genus Erythroxylum; species Erythroxylum carthagenense. The sequence continues at coordinate 1,850 of JANZLD010023318.1, forward strand.
TATCACTAATCTTTGTTATTAAAAGCCTATGTACTTGTTATGACGAAAACTTTTGCCAATAAAAATTCATTTAGTTAGTATCTACTTAATATTGTCACAACAACCGAACTATCACTATGCTCACTACTATTTGTAATTTTAGTCACAAATTTTTTTGTGTCACTTGATCAACTTTTTGTTACAAAAGTTATTATCAATATAAACGTAACAAATTAATGATAAATATTTGTTGTTGTAATAAAACATTAAAATTAAACACTACAAAGATAAATTTTGTCATTATTGTAAAAATTTTACAAAGATAAATTATGGTTCATCAGTTTTTAACTTGCATGTGACATTTACCATAGGAAACCCAAACTTGTCAACCTTATATCCACCTTTATAATAAACATCCTACCAGTCAGCCTTAAATAAAATGATTGGCTAAGTCATTAAAAAAATTGGAAAGTCTATAAACTATCCATTTCGATAAAATGCAGCCAAATTTAGAATTGGGATAATTGTAACATTATTGCAGCTAAAAATTTGTGTATTGATTGTTATTTTTAGTTATGTCGATTATATTGAGTTATCGTTGATTAATGAAGTGCTTAGAAAGTGTTTGATAAAATTATAAAGTGAAGTGCACATAAATTATTTGTTTCAACTTTGTTGAAAACTAAGTTCTAGGAACTAAGTTGCAACAAGGGAATTAATAGCTCTCGAATAGCCTTGTAATATCCCTTTAACATTAATATTCAATTACCTTTTTTTTAGAATTTAAAAAATTCATTAATAGATAAAAAGATTACACAAAAGAAGTTCTCTGTGTTCTCGACCACTTGAGTCTTTGAGTAAGCCTAGGTAAACAAATGACAACGTTTACATGTAAAACACAAAGCATTGCAGTTTGGGTATAGCGACTTGATCCTTTATCAAGACTTCTACCTCTTACTCGATTAGGTTAGAAGCTTTCGTTCTCTCTGCCGACGATTCAAACGAATGCTCCATGGATCATCAGTCCTTTGGTTCTTTGTTTAGAAAACAACTCAGATAGCTAAATCATGTTATGTATCTATCGTAGACTACTCGATTAGGGCTTGATTTTGTCCTTCAACTTTCCAGATCTTGCGATGTCACGATGTCGAAGGAAGGGGATTTCTTTGGGGCTCAGCTTTTTGATACCTATAAGGGAGATTTTGGTTATGGTAAGTGTCATCAATTCGATTGTTGGTTTTTTTCCTCAATGTCTTTCCTCAAATCCTTTCTCTAAGCTTTCCTGTGCTTCTCTGTTTCAAGCGAGATCTTTTTGGCTAATCGATTTGCGGTTCTATCTACTCCCTCTACATACTTCATCCAAGAATCTCGACTCAGGTAAGGTATCAATAGACCGTACTTCAATTATATTGTTGGAGAAGAATTAGGTTTATATTTGAACTACGTATATGCTCGATCTATTGGCATGATCAACTCATTAGTCCAATATCTAATAACATGCTTTACCTAGGTTTTCATGCCAAACTACCAGTTCTAAGTAAGTGCTTTGGTGACAGAAGCCCTTCACAGTTCAAGGAAACACAAAATACATGCCCACCAAATTAGTTTAGAGCCTTAAATAGGTTTTTCATCGATGCAGATAAGAACAAAGAAACCTTAAGTCGGGAGTTAAGGCTTCAAATAGCCCTCGATGCAGCTCAAGGTCAGTAGTCGGATACATCAATGCTATACTTTCATTTTCATTTTCTTGGTCTTGACATTTTCTGCAATCTGCAATGGAGGATTGGAGTATCTCCACAATGGGTGTAAGCCTCCAATTGTGCACAGAGATGTGAAGACAACAAACATATTACTGGACGATAAGTTACGAGCCAAGATATCCGATTTTGGGCCGTCAAGATCTTTCATAGTCGAAGATGACTCTCACGTTTCGACCACAGTTGCTGGAACTCCTGCCTACCTAGACCTTGAGTAAGCATTTTCTGCATAGAAGTTTTTCTTTCCCTAAACAGATAGAAGTTGGTCAAGTTAGCTACGTCTTATTGGCAATGCAGGATTCATGGAACAAACTGGTTCACTGAAAAAACTGATGTGTACAGCTTCGGTGTTGTCCTCCTGAAGATAATCACAAACCAACCCGTGATTGCCAGGGCCTCTGAGAACATCCACATAACACAATGTGTTACTGCCTTGATCACAAATGGCGATATTGAAACTATTGTGGATCATAGGTTATTAGGAGCCTACAGCGTAAACTCTGTGTTGAAATTCATGGAATTAGCAATGGATTGTGTACACAGTAACGCTATGAGAAGGCCAAACATGAGTCAAGTAGTGATTGAATTGGCAGAGTTTCTAGCAATGGAGACGTATCAGATCATGGAGGGTCAAAGCTTTCAGACAGAAAATCCGAGTGAAGTTTTCAGCATAAATCTGCATTTAGGAGAATCTCCCCTGGCAAGGTAGTTCTTGAAATAAACTAATTCGAGTATAAAAAAATAAATATGCCATAACATGTTTTTGTCATCTTTGCACTGAACCTGTGTTGTATACCATTGAAATAAACTAATTAAAGTATAAAAAAATAAATATGCCATAACATGTTTTTGTCATCTTTGCACTAAACCTGTGTTGTATACTATAAACCAATCCCTGTACCTAGAAAAACATAAATGGAAAGCTGTTTTATTTTTTCCTGAAGAAGATTTCTCTCCAGTTCTCTTGTCATTATTGTTAATTCTGTTGTTGTTATTCCCATCTCTCCCATTCCCCAGATATTATTTGGGTCTATCTTTCACTTTCACTCCAAATTTTATTTTGTTTCAATTATTGTCAAGCAGTGAAAAATCTTACTTCAATATCATTTTCACAAGATTTTGCCTATTGCAAATAGTTCTCAATGGGAAACGTGTAGTGATGATGGGTGATGATATATGGGTTCAGCTGTTTCCTCAACATTTTAACAAATCTTATCCCTATCCTTTTTTAATGTTAAAGATCTTCATACGGTATTGCATTATAGCTTCTGTATTATTCAATTCCTCACATTTCAGAATATACCAAAAACTTATTGTTTCAGGTTGATGATGGGTGCATCGAACACTTTTTTCCTTCCCTTTTTCAAGAAGATTGGGATGTTCTTATTGATGCCTATTCGGCCTCTTCAGTCATTGGGTTTTTTAGTGAAGATTTGTTACACATATCAGATGTATATGATAAGGCATTAGTCATAAATTTATTGTAACATATATTCTTTATTCAGTGACAACATTATTGTAACATATAACTTTCAAACTTGTGACAAAATTTGTTAGACAATATAGCTACTGATTCAAATTTCTTTTACAGATAATGTAATTCCGTGGATGAATTGATAGTTTTATTTGTGATAATAATAAACACATTAGTGATAATATTTTTTGTAAGAACCAATTTTCATTTAGTGATAATATTTTTTGTAAGAACCAATTCTGTGTTGACACTTTTTTATTAAAATATTAGTGACCAAGAGAAAAAAAGTATTAGTGACATATTTTGTTACTATTTATAATTATTTTCGTGGTGCTAACGTTGTATCAATAAAATGAAGTACTGTTACATCTACATTCGTCACTATTTTATATTATTTGTGTCAACAAATTTGTCATAAATATGTAAAGTTGCTGTGATCATATAGTGTTATCATACATTCTATAAGTTTTAGTGTTAGTACTTTTATCACAATATAATAAAGTATTGTTACAATTTTATTCGTCACTACTTTATATTATTTGTGTCAATAAACTTGTCATAAATAAGTACAGTTAATGTGACCATATAGTGTTATTACACATTTGATAAGTTTTAGTGTCGGCAATTTTGTCACAATAAAATGAATTATTGTTACGACTTAATTCGTCACTATTTTATATTATTTGTGACAATAAATTTGTCATAAATATGTAAAGTTATTGTAACCATATAGTTTTGTCACACGTTTAATAAGTTTTACTGTCAGTATTTGTGTCACAAAAGTATTGCATAATTGTGACTATTTTTTAAATTAGTCACTATTTCATTAGTGACGGAGGTATTTGTGATAAGAGGTGACGACTTTAAAAATTAGACACTATTAATAATAGTGACAAATATTACTGCTTTTAATGACAACTTTTACTTTCACTAAAACTACAATTTTTTGTAGTGTCCCTTAGCAAGATCACAAATGAACTTGTTCTTTATTCGATTTTCTAAGGCCTACAAAAAAATATGATTTCATCAATGAATACATCCGGTTATTTCAACACTTGAATTGCATAATTTAATTATGAGAATATTTATAAGTGGAAACTTACATATCTCTCGAACCATCGTGCAAAGTGTCGTCCAACCTCATTATTTACTTCATCCTGTGTGCTGTTTGCCATGATCTCGCGTAACAATGTCTCGTACATCCTATTACGTTATCATGTAATTTAGTTATGAAAAAGACAAAATTTTACTACCGATATAATGTGGTTGAACTTACTGCACGAAAGGTTGAACCTCTTGATAGTTCAATAAAATGTAACCATGGGCAACCTCAATTTCTTGCTCTGTTAACATTCTTCTTGTTGTATGCCCATATGCTCGCCCAAGAAATGTGAAAATGGACATGTTACCATCAGCATGACCGGTTCCTCCCCCATCATCATTACTAGGAACTTTTTTTGCTCTTGTGTGAATATGTGATGCAAAATAATGTCCACAAAATGTACTAGCCTCCTCAACTAAATAAGCATTACAAATGGAACCTTCAACTCTAGCCTTGTTTTTCACATTTTTCTTCAAGTGATGCAAATACCTATATTACAAAATATGAGTATTACAATGTAACAGTTAAAACATGTTATAACTTCATTTATTGAATTTTGAATGTGAATTATCTCTCAAATGGATACATCCATCGATATTGAACTGGACCAGCTAGTTTAGCCTCATATGCTAAATGTACAGGTAAATGCTCCATACAATCGAAAAAGCTTAGAGGAAAAATTCCTTCTAACTTATACAAAATTACTGGAATCTCCCTTTCTAGGATTTCCATGTCACTGTATTTGATTTCAGATGATGTTAAACTTTTGAAAAGCAAACTTATTTCTGTAATCACTTCCTAAACCTTATTCGGTAGCAACTCCTGAAATGCGATTGGAATTGACCTTTGCATAAACACGTGACAATCATGACTTTTTAATCCAAATAATTTGTACTTCCTCATATCCACACACCTTCCCAAGTCTGAAACATAACCATCGAAAAACTTTAAACCTTTCAACCATTCACACATTATTTTCCTTTGTTTTTTGTCCAACGTGTAACATGCTTTCAGATATTTATCGTTGCGAAGATCTTTATATAACTCATTCCTTCTACAAAAAATTTGCAAATCAGCTCTTGATTTTGCATTGTTTTTGTCCTTCCCTCAATGTTCAATATGGTATTGAACATATTGTCAAAAAAAAAATCGATATGCATGACATCTAAAATATGACGTATCAAATTCGTTTTTCAATATGGCAAATCCCAGAAGATGCTTCGTTTTCTCCAACCAAAGTTTTTACTGATGCTTATATTAACTTCATTAGCTTTAAATTCTTTAACTTTCAACAAGCCTAATTTATCAATCTCCAGCAATATCTGTTCACCATCTTTGTAAGGGGGCGAAGTTTTCTTCACCATCGTATTCTTAATGAACTTATGTTTATTGTGTTTGAATGGATGATCTAGAGGAAGAAATTTTCTGTGATTATCAAACCAACACGCTTTTCCCCCGTTTCGAAGATAAAAGACATTAGAATCGTTTCCACAATAAGGATAAGCCAATTTTCCAACTGTTCTCCATCCAGATAACAAGGCAAATGTTGGAAAATCACTAATAGTCCACGTCAAAGCCGCCCTCAACACAAAATTATGTTTCAGAGAGACATCATATGTTTGAACACCATATTCTCACATATTCTACAATTTAGATATCAATGATTGTAAGAACACATCAATTTTATGCTTCGGATTACTAGGGCTTGATACAATCACTGTCAAGAACATACATGCCTCTTTCATACACATCCACGGAGGAAAATTGTAAGGAGTCACTATGATTGACCATGATGCATATTGCTGCCCGGATTGACCAAACGATTGGAATCTATCCGTTGACAATCCTAACCTAACATTTCGACATTCAACTGCAAAATTAAGATGGGTGTTATTGAAATGCTTCCATGCCAGTGCATCTGATGGATGACTCATTATTCCATCTTCCTATTCGTATTCAGAATGTGATCTTATATGAGATGTAGTAACATCTGAAGCATAAAGTATTTGAAGTTTCGAAGTTAACAAGAAATAATACATCCGCTTCCATGGAACTAATTTATGCTTCATTGAACGCTTTCTAGGCCTAAACCTATATTGCCCACAAATTTTGCACTCTTTTAAGTCCACATCATCTCTCCAATACAACAATAATCCCAATTTGCAACAATCAATCTTCTCAACTGGCAAACCAAGAACTTTAATAAGTTTCTTCATACTGTAAAAACTATCAACCATTGTATGATCAGGAGGCATTGATTCATTATACCATTTAAGAATTTTATCAAAACTACAGTCTGAAATATGCCTTTCAGAATTAATGTTCAATATTCGCGCAATCGAAGACAATTAGGTAATTGTCTCACAATTTGACCATAAGTCTTGGTCTGTTAACTGTAGTAAGTCAAATAATTGTTTTGCATGTGAGTTCGATTCTTCTTCAAGATTTCCCATATTTTCGTGAAAGGTATTACCACTTGCATCATAAACCATTTGCCTGTATAGATTTTCAGTCTCTTTTACATAATTTGTTCTAAATCCACTCCCCCTTTCAAACTCATTGAACTGCACAGACGATTCTGCTTCATTACCCCTTGAGTTGCTACAAATGCAAACTTTCCTGTGTCTTGTCCACTAAAAAAAAATTGGGTGAAACCATTTTCTCAGCAAATGCCCATTAACTTCTTCAATAGGAAGGAAACATTTATGTTTGCACTTTTTACATGGACATCTGATATTCGACCCATCCATATATGCAGGTTGAAAACATGCATAATAAATAAAGACTTCAACTCCGGCAACAAATTTAGGATTAATGTAACCATCAGTTGTTGATCGTTTATACATCCAAGATCTATCAACATAACTCATTTCTGCAAGGTTGTTAATGTAAAACAGTAAGTCCATAGTTAGTATCCTTCATGCTCGCCAAAGTATACAGAACATGTAAGATAATATATGTGACTCGAGATACGTTCATGTGGTGACTTATAAGCTCCTCATATTTTTCTTCAATTAGCCTCATAATCTTAATCATGACGGAATTTTCGTTAACATTTAAAGGTTCAAATCTACTAAACGAACATATACTAAAGATCTCACATACATGTTACTCATCATATATGTGAGGATTTTTTCAATCATTAGAAGTCCTATATGTAATATTTACAACTTTGAATATAAAATAAGAATTCATCAAAATATAAATACTTATTTTAATAAATTGTTTAAACGTATCGTTAGTTTTCACGAACTGCGTGAAGAACGTCGATAATGACAAGTTAAGATATGCTAATTAATAACGACAAAATAAGAATCAAATAAATAACAACTGCACAATTTAAGGTAACTCTAACTATAATATAAGTTACACTCATCCTATGTTACTTTAATAATTAACTGAAGTTCATTCCACAAAGAAATATCTAAAATATACCTAGTACAAAAAATACGTAGACAACAACATATTTACTTACTTGAACCGAAACACAAACGTACGCAATTGATGAAGTCAAAGACATATTTAAATACTTGGTAAAGCTGCTCTTTAAATTCGCTACAAATGAATGTACTGGAAACAAAAGAATTCTTACAACCAAGAACACGTTTGTTCACAAGTTAGAAAGCTTTTATCCTATAAAACACATCAACTGCCATGAAATATTTAAATCAATCAAGGTCATTAACTATATTCAATCATCATTTAATCTTACGATGCTCTTAATTCTGAAATAAAAAGGGTGATGTCATAATTTACGAAGATCCTATTAAAAATTCAGTAGAATTTTCCCTATAAAATGGACATCCCCCTTCTGTAACAAGGGTCAGTTAATCCTGCAAAAAAAACGATACACTTCTATATCGACCAGTAATCACAACTCATATTGGATCTGTCAACCATATGTCTATTCTCAATGCAATCCACATTTAACATCGTAAATTCTATAATTATGCAATTTTCAATACAAGTTAACTAATTTGTAACCCCTATACACTGTCAATTATAGTCAATACATCAACATTTTCTCAATTATAATCAACAGTAAAATAATTTGAATAGAAAATAAATTTATTATTCATAATTACATTAAATTCATCTGAATTACTATCCATATATTAATAACAATATATATAATAAATTATACCAATATAATTAAAAGTAATATTGTTTGTTTAGTTGAACACAAAATAACTGTATTATTCATAATTAATTTAAATTCATCTTAATTACTATCCATTTATTAATAACAGTATATATAACAGATTATACCAATATAATTAAAAGTAATATTGTTTGTTTATTTGAACACAAAATAAATGTATTATTCATATTTAAATTAAATTCATCTTAA
>JANZLD010023327.1:0-10511 GCA_026413575.1 Erythroxylum carthagenense
ATTTATTATTATTTTAAAAAGTTTGAAAAAAAAGGAGGGAAGGAGAGGGAGGGAAGAGATTTTGAAAATTTTTGAAAATTTGCAAAAATCTCCCAATTTTTTAAAATTTTCGGTACCAACCGGTATTTTGAATATCGACCGGTACAGCCAAAATCGGTCGGTTCCGACCGGTATTTAAATCCGGTAACAAAATTTGAAATCCGATACCGGATTTAGGCCGGAACGATACATATCGGCTAGCACCGGCCGGTACGGTACGAAATCCTATACATTGATCATTTCTAATTTAATTTCTCATCATTTCCCCATTATTCTAACTCCAATTCAACTTAATCTCATCCATAAAAGATTTATAATCCATGATTGATCATGAACACTAAAACAGAACATATACATATATATACATTCATTATCAACTTTCTACACCAAGAACACAATTTCAAGTCAAATTTTGAAACTTTTAGAGACAGAATTTGAATCCGATGTCTTCATAAAAAATGCAACCATATGTCTCTAGTTTAATGCAAATTAAAATTCATCTCATTTGGATATCTACAAATTAATTCATGGATAACTTACAATATCTAGTGGAAATGTTACATCTAACATATTCCAGCACTCTTTAAACATCATTATCACTTTGTCTCTAAACTTTCATCCTAGTTCTTCCCTTTTTGAGACACTACACTTGCCTTTTCTCTAACTTCAATTCTCAATCCAATCCATGTTTAAAACAATCAATGATCCATATTTTTATCCATCAAAACAGAATGTGAAAACTCTATTTATCAATCAAATGTTCTGCACAATTTCTACATCAATTTGATGATCTTTTTATCGTCAAATCATCACTACAACATCTTAGTTAGCATAACTTCACTTTCACGATGCCCTTAATTCACCACTGATAGCATCTACACAATAGATCATCACTCATGGTTTTCAAAATCTCAAAACAGAACACAATGTACATTCATTCATCAATTTTCTGCACTTTTCATTACCCCAAACTAGGACATAAACATCTTTTCAATCATCAACTTTCAATTCACATTCATACACTATTTCCATTATTAATCATCCATAAAACAACAAATAATCTATTATTTATGTAAACAAAACATCACTAATTTTTCATGTCTTCATCAACATATCATCACTATTCATCCATCATTTTTTTTATGAACATTAACCTAAAAAGCATCCCTATAGTAACCTATGAATAAGTAAACATCATATGTACAAAAACAAGAAATTTATTCATCCATTTATTCGTTCACATTATAGCATATAATCAACTTCCTTTAACTCATCAATCTATCACCAACCATCAATCATACATGGTCATTTAACAAATCATAAAGAAAATGCTAACCACTTACTTGATTTACCCAAGGCTTCTTCAAAAGTCTCCAAGAACATTAGCTCCTTCAACATACACGAAAATTAACTTTTAAGGTAGAATAGGTTGGGTCTTTTAGCAATAAGAAGGAGATAGTAAAGTATTTAAGTGGCTAGTGATGGAGGAAAGAAAGGTTCAACTTTATGGCTTAGAGAAGAAAGTATCGTAAGTGAAGAAGAAGAAGAATGGAGAAGATGAAGAAATGAAGAAGATGGAGAACAAAGCATATGTCATTTTTGGCAAGTGAAAGACCATATTTTGGTCTTTCACTTTATAAAAACGTGTTTCAACAACTGGTGTGGCAAGTGACACATGTCACTTGCCACATGTCACTTTCCCATGGTTCCTTTTTAGTGCATTTTAATAACTAGTCTATTTTGTCTCCAATTTCTAATCTAATTGACTCCCAATTTTCAATGACACTTGTCATTAAATCCCAAAGTCATATATAAAAATTCCCACTGCCATTTGATATTTGTTTCTACCATTATTCATCAATTGTTCTGCTATTTGGCAATTTTTTAGTCCAAAAATACCCTTAAATTTTAGAAAATTTTCAAAATTTCACCAAAAATTATGAGTCAATAAGTATACTTTCCAAATCAACACTTAACACATACAATTCACAATTCCAAAAATAATCACATTTATATATCAATTATACCCGGAATATGTCAATGAATGCATGTATAGTCATTTTAATGTGTGCAAAAATTCAAATTCACATGCATATATGATAACATTGTGCATGAGCATGAAATGCATTTTTCTTAATCTCTCTTTGATCTCACAAGTACCTAATTTTAGGGTTCTAACCTTTAGTATGGGAATGGAATGTTATAATTTAACTGTGAATCAACTATTTTAGATTCTAATAATATACATGTTTCTTATACATCTCCGTGTATATGTATATTACTTATAAAATAATCTTGGTACCTTAGGACTAGATATATAATGCTCATACAAATAAAACCAAAATCGTTTGTTTTATTAATAATAAATATTTTCATTACAAAAGTAGCTGGAAGAAGATTAAGTTATATATAAATACACTTGCTTTCCAAGGCACTATATTTACATAACTCCAACAATCTCCTATTTGCCTTAAAGCAAGTTTGACATATCCCCGATTTTCATCCATACTAGGTGACCCTCAAAACTCTTTTGAGACAACGTCTTTGTAAATGGATCAACAAGGTTTTGCTCTATGGGAATCTTTACCACATTCACCTCACCACATTGTATTGTCTCCCTTATAAGATGATACTTTCTCTCAATGTGTTTGGCAGCTTTATGGTTCTGAGGTTCTTTAAAATTAGCTACTGCCCCACTATTATCATAATAAAGTGTAATGGCCTTTTCTACCTCAGGAACTACCTTAAAATCACTCAAGAACTTGCAGAGCTAGACTACTTCTTTTATTACTTCATAAGCAGCAACGTACTCAACCTTTATAGTCAAATCCGTAACACAAGATTGTTTGAAACTCCCCCATACTATGGCTCCACCTCCTAAAACAAATATAGAACCAGAAGTTAATTTTCTTGAATCAACATCTGATTGGAAATCATAATCTATGTATCCTGTCAGAATAAGGTTACTTCCAGAGTAAACAAGCATTAAGTTCTTAATCCTACGAAGATACTTAAATATGCACTTAACCACAATCCAATGCTCCATTCCTGGATTAGACTAAAATCTACTTACTAGTCTTACTGCATAATAATAGATATCTGCTCTAGTGCAAAGCATAGCTTACATTAAACTTCCAACTGCCGAAGCATATGGAATGTTATGCATGCGTTTGACCTCCTCTTGGGTCTTAGGTGCTTACTCCTTTGAAAGTTTGATTCCATGTCTAGTAGGAGTGAAACTCCTCTTGGAATCTTGCATGGCAAACTTATTGAGCATGTTCTCAATATAGGTTATTTAAGACAAGGCTATTAATTTTTTTAAAATTCCCTTATAAGCTTGATCCCTAGAACATAGCTAGCCTCTCCTAAATCCTTCATTGAGAACTATTCGTTCAACCATCCCTTAACTGTACATAACATTCCTACATCATTCCCAATGAGTAGAATGTCATCAACATATAGGATTAGGAAAGTAACATTACCTTGTTGTATCCTTTTATGGACACAAGGCTCATCTAGATTTTGTATGAACCCATAGGTATTGATAGACTTATTAAACATAATGTTCCAAGACCTAGATGCTTGCTTAAGTCCATAAAAGGACCTCTACAATTAGCATACCTTATCCTTATTACCTGGCTCAATGAATCCTTCTAGTTGGGCCATATAGATGGTCTCCTCAAAATCCCTATTAAGAAATGTAGTTTTGACATCCATTTGCCATATTTCATAATCGAAATAGGCTGCTATGGCCAAAAGAATTCTGATGGGCTTAAGCATGGCAACTGGAGAAAAAGTCTCCTCATAGTCTATACCCTCTTTTTGAGTATATCCTTTAGCTACCAATCTAGTTTTAAAATTATCTACCTTTCCATCTAATCCTCTTTTCCATTTGTAGATCCATTTACACCATATAGCTTTTACATTTAGTGGTAGATCTATAAGGATCCAGACTTTATTGGTGTACATGGAATCTATTTCTAATTCTATCACCTTGAGCCATTTTTCTGCATCAATATAATTAATAGCCTATGTATAAGTAATGGGATCCATTTTTTTAGTCTAAGATGGCAATTATGCCTTCTCCTAGAACTAGATACCTGTCTGGTTGTCTCATAACCCTCCCACTACGTCTAGGCACTACTAGATGTTTAGGTTGCTCTTCTGATTCGACTCTTGAATGCATTTCGACATCTTGTTCTTCCATATCCAAACTAACTCTTAGTTTGGATGAAATAACTAAATCCTTTGGTAATAATTCACTTCTTCCTTTGTGATTTCTAATAAATTCTTCCTCTAAGAAGGTCACATTTGTTGACATAAATACCTTCCTATCTAAAGGACTGTACAAATTGTACCCTCGTGTACCTATAGGATATCCTACAAACAAACATACTTCTGATCTTGGTTCCATCCTTGTGGATTGAAGTCTTTAAACATGGGCTGGGTAGCCCCAAGTCTTTAAGAGCCACAATGAAGGCACTCAACCAATCTATAACTCCCTAGGTGTTTTAGGCACCGATTTGGATAGAGTGAAGTTAAAAAGATAAGTTTCCATTTGTATGGCATATCCCCAAAACGATTCTGGAAGGTTAGTGTAGGACATCATTGATCTTACCATTTCCAATAGAGTCCTATTCCTCCTCTCTGCTACACCATTCTGCTGAAGTGTTTGAGGAGCTAACAAGTTGGAAACAATTACATTGTCAATTAGAAATTGTTTTAACTCTCAAAATAAGTACTCACCACCTTGATCCGATCGAAGTTGTTTTAATGGCTTACCTAGCTACTTTTCAACTTCAGCTTCAGCTTTGAATTCTTTGAACTTTTCAAAGGACTCACTCTTTTTATGCATCAAATACAAATAGCCATGTCTAGAATAATCATCTATAAAGGTTATAAAATATTCATAAACTCCTCTAGCTTGTACGTCCATGCCCACACACATCAGTGTACTAGGTGCAAAATGGATTCAGATTTTTTTCTTTTGAAAGGAAATGAGGCCTTGATCATTTTTCCTTTAATACAAGATTCACAGGTGGGTGATGGATCATTATCTAAGCCCACAAGGATACCATCCTCACTAACTTGTCTAGTCTTTTCTAATTGATATGACCCATTCTTAAGTGCCACAGATATTTTGAATTAATGCTAGATCATTAGATTGTCTTCGTTTTATTAATTATGTGGTGTTTAGTGAGCCTATCATAGGTTCTATAAAGAACAATCCTTGTTTAATTATCGCATTCCAAATAAAATCCTTATTCTCATATATTGAAATAACATTTCCAAAATATAAGGAATAACTAGATTTTATTAGACAAAAAACAGAAATCATGTTCCTTACAATCATTAGGATGTAATATATATCCTCCAAATATAACCTATGACCACTATGAAAGTCTAAGATAATTACTCCCAATGATTATGATAAAATATAGGTTCCATCTACTATATTAACGTGAAATTGGCCTTTATGTAGTCTTTTCCTTTACTGGAACCCCTAAAAAGAATTGTAAACATGGTTAGCAGCTCCTGAATCTAATATCCAAGAATAGATGAATCTGCCACATTTCTAGTTCCTAACAAACTTAGGAAACCCATACCTTGTTTGTTTTTTAGGGACTCAAGGTCGACCACACAATTTCTTTTCCAGTGGCCCTTCTTACCATAATGGAAACACTTTCCCTTTGTGTCCTCTTTGGCCTTCTTTTTCATGGGTTAGGCCTTAACCCCTATTTGGGCCTTCTTTTTCATTGGACCCTTCTTCTTTTGCTTGCCCTTGCCCTTACCCTTGGGCTTAGAACAAAATTCTACATTAGCTTCTGGCCTATGAACCTTGATATTTAATATATCCTCCATGCTCTAGAGGGTATTCATTAACTCACTCAAGGTGAAATTCTTGGTGTTGAGCTCATAGTCCAACTTAAACTGCTGAAAAGAAGATGATCATAATCATCTACATTTCCACATTCATGTCTGCCCTAAGCATCTAAGCCTTAGTAATCGTAGAGATTATCTTAAGCATGTAATCTCGCACTAGTTCACCAGGTTTTTGATTGAGATTATGAAAGGTTTGGATAGCTTTCACCCTTGCAGACCTGGTCCTTACACTAAACATCTCATGTAGGTGATGGACCATTGCAATAGTGGCTTTCATGCATGCAATTTGCTTTTGCAACATTCCGCTAATTGAAGCTAGAATATAGCACTTAGTAGTCTTATCAGCATTCTACCATCGCTCATGTTATTGGATTTGTTCAGAAGTTGAATTTTCACCCAAAGGTGTAAGCTCATTTTCCATTAATACCCATAAAATTCATTTATATTGAAGAAAAATGTCAAGGTTACGTCTCCATTCATTAAAATTCTCTTCATTTTTCAATTTATTATTAGTCAAGAGCAAAGTGAATGGATTCATATTATGTCTGAAAATATAAATTATTAAAGAATGAGCATACTAGTCAACAATATTAGAACTTTGTATAAAATCATGATGCATGTATGCATGATGATAGATTTAACTAAACTTAAAAATCAAATCTCTATACGGAAATTATTTTTCTTATCTGTAACGGACTAAGTGACGGTAAGCCATCTTATCCATTAAAAGAAAAATTGGGACCCTCCCACGCAAAAAACTACCAAGCATCTTCATTTCTAACTTTTTGAGAAGCGCTATAATTTTGTCCATACATTTATCAATAGAGCTACAGGTTATTGATAAACTATGTTAAGTGTGTAACTATTTGATTCATCCACTAAAGGTACTTATAAACCATGCCTTGGTAGGAGGTCACATTTGATACCAATGAGTGGGCTTATCCTTTAAGAGACCCAAACTATGCAAGATCTAAGATGCATGTCCTCCAGTGGGGAGTAACACTTCACCACAAGCAAATGGGCCATCACATGGAAACTATGGACTCTCACATGAGCATACTCTCCCACTCAATCTTTTTGAGCTTTAAATTTTAATAAATACCATCTAAAATCTTGCATAATAAAATGGCTATGATACCATTTATTGGATCAGAAACAAAAGCATGCAAGATTTGGCTAAAACAGTAGATTTCAAAACTTTTTCTGAAATCAAAATGTAGTAGAAGCATGATAACCAAATCAATATGTTTAAGCCGTACATGATACGGTATAAGGAAAATAATTAACATAAGAATAATAGAAATATACCGACTCCTTGCTACAACTTTGACTCCTTAATTTTGTATCCTCTCTTGTCAATGTATGCTCTTCTTGTTATTGTATCCTCAACAAATTCGATCTACCACTTGTTATCCTTAGACAACTTAGTTACCAAGATCTTTTGGTGGGAAAGGAGAAGAAATCTTGAGAGATTTTTCTTAGTTGAAAGAAGCCAAAAATGAGACTCTTCTCATTCATATTTCGGCTAGGCTATGCAAGAGAGGAGAAAGTAAGTTAAAAAATGCAAGAACACCTTCTTCTCGCTCTCTCAATTTTGGTTATCATGAAAGAAAGAAGTGACGTGCATCTAATGCATCACTTCATTCTTTAATTAATCATAAAAAAGCCAATAAATGATACTCTTCTCATTTGTTTAAGATGGCTATATAAAAGGACCAATAACCTAAATGAGACGATCTGATTTTTTAGTTATGGATGAAAGAAGCAAAAGAGAGTACATCAAATGCACCTCTTCCTTTATTTAATCAAATGAATGCTAAAAGGATACATACCATCATTAAAAGATAACCATTAAACCATTTAATGATAAGATCATTTCTCCATTTAATGATGTTAAAGCATGATAAAAACCATCTTTAATTTACCAATTCAATGCTAAATATACAACTGTATATTTAGTTATAAAAAACTGAAATATGCCCTCTCTTTTTTAATAACTTTGTTTCAATTTAATTAATCTAATTAGTCAAATCAAACCAAAGTCTACCCCAATATTAAATGTTCATTTGGGCTTTTAATTAACAACTAACTAATACAAGCCCAACATTCAATCATAGGCTATAAAACCTCTATTTATATTTCTTGCTTTGCTTGAGAACTTTCCTAGAAGCCAAGTGGATAATCTAATTGAACTTAGATAATTCAAGCTCCAATAAGCTCGGAATTAATTTAATCTCATTAGAAATAATTCTAGCTGATTAACCAAATGTCATTCCACTAAAAACAATTAGTTGAACTCTTGAATTACTAAATATTATAAAAACACATGTTTCAAATAAGATGTCCAATTGCAATCTTTATTATAAACCATATTATGGCCATCTGCACAATAAAGGATAAAATTACCGTTTTACCCTTATATTGGTTTTTCCTTCTAGATCTCCTGTTTTACTTTATATGGCGATTAACACACAAGATCTCATCTTGATGTTAAGACTTGATGGATAGCCAGTTTAATCACCAATCTTTATAAAACATCTAGAAGTGATGATATCACTATAAACTCTTTATTTGAGTGAGTGTTCCTTAATACATGTTTCAATTAATAATTCCAACATGCAGATAATGGATTGATACTCTGCAAAAATTCATTCTAATCATATCAAGAATTATAATAAAATACATATGAGTTCACAACTCATCAAGATTGTGGTTCGTAATAAAAGAATGCTAAGTTGTATATTTTAAGATTAAAGTAACGACCTACTTTATTCTTTACAAACATATGTGATTCCATATTCATTTAATATTGCCATTATCGATAGTCAATTACTACCATGATATAAAACTCATCATTCCCTTGAAGTAAACTCTTTTACTTACACGGAGATAAATGGCAACACTATAGTCTAAACCATAATCAAGCGACCAACTTGATTATTCAACTGTGAATCAATTACTTTATATTCTAATAATATACATGCTTCTCATACATCTCCATGTATATTTATATTACTTACAAATGAATCTTGGTACCTTATGACTAGTTATACAATGCTCATACAAATAAAACCAAACTCTTTTATTTTATTAATAATAAATTTTTTCATTACAAAAGTAACTGGAAGAAGATTAAGTTATATGTAAATACACTTGCTTTTCAGGGCACTATATTTACATAACTCCAACAGCAAATGCATATGAGACTCCAGATTCGTTATTATTTGTTGTGACTGAGTGTCTTTCAGATACAGATACAGATATAGATACAGATATTGGCCTATTGGGCTCAGTCATATACAGAAATCACGGAGCAAAGCTCTACGTGCAAAATTTTAAGCTTAAAGCTCTTTTAAGCTGGCTAATCTAATCACAACGCTTTTATTTGAACACGCATTGTATGAAATGCATCAATAACAAAATATGTCATGTATAGCATTCACTTATAATGCACAAACAGAATCTCATATTCATCAGACCTCAGTCCGGCATTCAACTTTTATTGATTATTCAGATATCATTCAAAATTCAAATAAAAACAGATATCATTCAATTTTCAAATGCAAACAGAACACTTCCAATACATTCCTGAATATCAAACTCCTTGGACCATTAAAGTCTAGAATTCACAAACAAATCACAAACAGTTTAATAATTAGAAGTTAAACGGAATAAATCAATCATAGGAAGATCATCTAGGTTGACTCACAATATGCTCCAATTTATGTTATTGCCTGCATGGTCAAAAACTATTTGACTGGCATCTGATTTGAGCATCTAAAATTAGAAAATTCACACATAATTCACATTATAAAGTCGATCAATAAAATACTTATTCATTTGTGCACATATATACTTATTCGATGCATGCTCAATGACTGTTCCGGGTATATTTCCTTAATTCATAGCTTATGATCATTTATACTTCAAAACTCATATATGTCTAATTTGAAATTATGTTAACACCTCAATAAATTATAATATCATCAATCATTCATTCACCAATGTTATTCTAATGTTATATGATTATACAATATCAAAACTCTCATTCATTCTTATAACATCTCCAAAATTTTAGACCTTAACATTTGGTAAACAACAATACATTCTTAATGAATTCAGATGAAAATTAAATTCGGTGGAGAGGAAGAGCAATGTCTGAGGTGTTTGTGTTCCAAATTTTAAGTCAATCGGAGATCTAGAGAAGCAGTTATATATAAAAGAGTTAAGGGTGTTCAAAGTTGTCAAATAGTAGTGCACCTTTATTGTCACAATCGTGCTTGTGCATGATCGTGCACTTCCAATTGATCATCCTTTCTTACGATTGTGTTTTTGAAAGATTATCCAACGCATTAATGACCCCTTTCTGTCATGATCATGCTTGTGCACTATATTGGGCCCCAAATTTTTTTTCATTAATTTAATTAATTTTTTATTGATTTATTTATTTATTCGATTACTTTAATTACTCTTTATTTTTCTTTAAGTGTTTTAATTGTATATATATATATATATATATATATATATATTTGTTGAGTCTTGGAATTAGCAAGTATGATTGGGATTAGAATTTTGAAGTTAAAGTGAAG
>JANZLD010023335.1:0-10511 GCA_026413575.1 Erythroxylum carthagenense
GTTTAGTATACTTTAAATATTATTTAGCATAAATAATTTTATTATAAAATAAAATATAGTTAAAATTAATAAAAGTGATTTTATTTTTATGTTACCAAACAGTCTACTGTATGAAGCTCTTTTAAAAAAGTTGTTTTTTTAAGTGATAGCCAAATAGTCAACTGTCTTCTCAGAAAAGCTTTTTAAAAAAAAACTCTACTAAAAAAAGCTCTACTGACATAAGTTCATAGTTAAACTCAATATTTTTAGAAATTGTGTTAAGAACTCAATTAATTTATTTTTATGGTTATCTTTCTTCTTCTTTTTTTCACTAAAATATTATAAGTGACTTTAAAAATAAAATATTTAGGTCTACTAAACTTTAAAATATTTAATTTTTTTAATGATTGAGCTTTAAGACTTTTTGGGGGTGTTTGGTAAATAACGTTTAAGCTATATTTCAATTGATTAACGAGTAATATGCTTGTTTAGTTAGGATTGATTGGGTTGGTTGATTCTACCTAACCAACTACTTTTTGAAAAGCTATTCCAAGTAACGTTTCAACTTATCAGCTAATAAGACAATTGTACCCTCAAACTCATTTATCATCTTAAGCAACTAGTAGCCCTTAGGTTTTTCACTTTACAAAGTGAAAGTTATAATTCGCATGTAGATCTTCCAGAATCTCCTCAAGTCATCTTCTAACTAAAAATTATTGACTTGTCAATTATTATTGTTGTTGTTATTGTTTATTATATATCCTATGTTTTTGTTAAAGTTATAAATTTAATTTCTGTAAAATTAAATATATAAAATTTAAATTATTATAAAAATATTCAACGAAATAATATTCATGTTCTTATATTTTTTTAAAGTTTTGTCCTCATTGGTCATTTTATATATAAATAGCTAATCTTAAATAACTGATTTTACCAAACATCTTTAATAAACAGTTGATATTATCCGCTAGTCAAATCAACTGATATAATCAGCTATCAGTTAACAACTGATAGAATCAGCTAACAGCTAATACAGTCAACTGATTGCCAAACATGGCCTTTCCCTAAACAAATTTCAAATCATTTTATATTTTTCAAAAAATGTTCCAACTTTTGGTTTTATTTCAATTTAAGTTTAATAAGGCTTGAGTTTGATTAATGTTGCTTAGGCTATTGGGCTTTTAAGTTGCTTGAAACTCAATAGGACATGAGTTTAGACTATCTTAAATTTGAATAGATTGCAAGTTAAGTTTAGATCCTTAAGAGGTAGGCCTTGAGCCTAGCTTTGAAGAACTTATGTTGCTCATATAATTTATCTAGTGTCACCAAAGATAATTAATAGATTTCTTCGAGAGAGATTTCAGATATATCACTGTGAAGAGAATTGATTGTCATGCTACAACTCATTAGGAAGGGAAGTAATGAATGTGTACCGAAGATTGACATCATTGAAGCCATTGAGCATATAATATTTTTCAAACATTCTTCTGAAATACTTTTGTAAATCCTTTTGGTTTATAGAACAACACTTCATTTCAAAGTATTCATGTCTACTTTGTTGATCAGTAAGTTGGAAGTCACCAATAAACTCTTTATGGATCACGCCTAACAAGGAATTGACTCTTGTCAATTGTAGAACTTGTATACACCTATATTCACTAAGGCTTTGGAACCATTCTCTTAAAGTTCTTATCATTTTGGAGACAAAGTTAATTAAGATGTCTTTGAGGGACATATTTAGCCTTGCCATTTGAAAATCCATCCAAGCATTGAATTATGGAGTTTCGATCTCTCCATTATGTTGGTGGAACATCATTAAAAGTGAACCATGGAACTGAAGTAGGTATATAGACAGGAGTTACTTGTGGTCTTACTGGTTCAGTCATGGACTCAATGTCCTTAACCTTAGGTTCTAACTTCTATGTGGGAAGATTGTGGAACAACCATCATTATTTGGGATATCTGAGTAATGTCTGCAAGCTGTTCTAAGTTCTATAGGTTTTCTATGAAGAAATCGGACTCTTGGCTCTAAGCTTGGTTGTCAAAGCTATATGCTATTGATTTACTTCAACTTAAACAAGCATGTAAGAAGTTGTACTTAAGGATCAAATGCAAAGACACATAAAAATATGCATGCCATACAAAGAAGGAAAAACACTTCAGAAGGAAGACCTTAAGAAGTCATCATTTTAATAGGAAAAATACAAAGAGAATAAGATTCTTCAAACGACATGCTTCTAATGTTGGAAAGTCAGACGAATGTTATTTTTGTGAAAAACCCAACCGCTATGCAAAAAGTTGCCCTAAAAATCCAAAAAGGATATAAAGATCCTACAATCTATGGAAGCTATGATGCCCATTAGAGATGATGAAGATATCGAGTCCCTTTTTAAAAAACAATCTAGTGAGGATGAAGAGACTCTGTTTGCAATCCTTGATAGTGAATCTTTTGATGATGAACCCTCTTCTCTTAAAAAGAAGCTGACAACCCAATGTATATGACACATCAGTCTTGTTTCAAAAAACAACTTAAAAGGCCCATAGTCATATGAACATATGTCAAGCTCTAGTTACTCTTAGAAAATTATCATAGACCAATTTTAGTCATTGGTTACATGGATAAAGGCTCTTGTAGAAGCTTAATGAAGCCCCGTATAGAAGAATAGTAACCAAATGAAGAATATTTTTCTGCAACTGGTGGCAAATCCTTCAAGATCGAGCTTATCACGAAGAGAAGGATTGACATCAAGTTCTTCCCATGTTATATTGTTTGGACAAAGATATTAAGAAGCAATCTTCCTAATCCTGACATACTTATTGGGATGGATGTTTATTATCAAGCAAAAAAGTTACAAACATTTTAAACAAGATTTTTGGAAGTACACTGAAGATCACAATATGTTTGAACTATAAGACATTCCTTTAGATATGAGGATATTAGATATCAACTTTAGCATTGCCTAGAAAGTCACGACTGATTCAATCATCCACATCCGTTGTGGGCTAATCTAAGAATTATATTTCCAATTACCATTCAAGAAAAAATGAGGACATCAATTCAAAAAAAGCCACATATTCAAGAATGAATCGAGATGACTTAATGATGACTCAAGAAGAATGTGCTATACTTCTGAAACAAGGACTGATTAAGCTAACCAAATTAGATAGGGCATGCCAATTATTTTATGTGGAAAAAAGAGAAAAAAAAAGACTAGAGAAAAAAGAGGATAGTTATTGATTACAAGCCTTTAAATCATTTTTTACAAGATGACAAGTTTCATCTACCCAGGATTAATACACAAATGTTATTTCTGAAAGAAGCCAACATATTTTCAAAGTTTGACTTAAAAGTTGGATTTTGACAATTGGGTATTGACCCAGAGGATCAACGTAAGACAATATTCTGCATTTCTAATGCTTAGTACCAATGGATAGTCATATCATTTGGGCTAAAAGTTGCCCTATCATTGTTTAAAAGAGCCCTGACCAAAATCTGTGAAGGTATCTTATCTAGTACTCTAATTTACATTGAAGACATTCTGCTTTACTATCTGACTCAGCAAGAGCATAAAGCCTTACTGCGACAATTTTTTATCTCACAAAGAAATATATGATCATACTTTCAGACCGTAAAAGCCAAATTGGTTCACCCTTCCTCCCTTTCAAGTCTATCAACATCTGTGTTATAAAGAAAATGAAAGTTCCCTTTTGTGGACTTTCTTGAGAGGTATCAATCATTGGTGTAATGGAGGACGCAACTCTCACAAGTCATTGAACGATATCGAAAGATTGCTTCCTAATATCTTTGTCCAAACAATACAGTTTAGGAATAACTTGCCTTTCTTAACTCTACACGAGATGCTCTTTACATAGTCACTGACAAATCTAAAAAATGAGACCACTAGCGCTCAAATTCCATGAAAGTTGCCATCCCAAAAATTAGCTAAGTCTATAAACATAATTAAGAATTTCAAGTCATGCCATGGGTGATTTATTAATAGTTAGTTTTAGGATAATTAAAAGATTGATAAAATTATCATTTAATTAAATCAAAATAATATGATATCTTAAAATTAGTTAGAGTAAGTGAAAAAAGAAAATTCATATTAGATGAAAATAATGAATTCATAAAAAGTTGTCCAACTTTAATATTGATAATATTATTATATTTTATAAGATATTTTCTTACCTAAAAGCAAGGAATTAAAAATCACGTACAGATAAACCGAGAATCGACTACTCATCCACTCAAATTATATATACAAGTCAATTTAAAACCAAATGGATCGATTCTTTTAAACCCTCAGAAAAGGTTCCTATTGGTCTGAAGACCTATAATGCTAATGCTTCTTCTCCATTGTATTCCTTTACATTTTAACTCAAAGAAATGTTGATAAGTATAAATTGCATTGTGTTTTAGGGAATAGTTTGATATATTTTAGTGGTTAATTCGATCATTTAGTATGTGTTTAGGTTAGAATTGTGTTAGTTTGTTAATTATTTGTATTTTAAGTGTTTTATGGGTTAGTACAAGTTTTTGAGCTTAATATTATGTTTTTAAGGTATTTTGATGTATTTGCTAGTATACTAGGGTCAATATTGAAAAATGAAGGAGTTTCAAAGGAAACTCGGGCCATAACACAGGCCTATGATCGTGGCCTGCACGCCACGATAATGACAGAAGGCTCAGATGTGAGCCACGGTCGTGGCCTGCGTCGGGTAGACGCACAGACGCTTACAAACTTCACGCTTCAATGTACTTTATGGACCTTTCAGACCTCAAAAAAACCTTAGGGTTACCCAAAACAAAAAAGACTATTTAAAGAACAACTAGTGAAGAGAAAAGGGAGCCTTTTCATATAGCTACTTTCGGAAACCCTAAGAGAGAAAAAGGGAGAGAAAGAGAGGAGGAAGAGGAAGAAGCAATCTCAACATGCTTCCTAAATCAAGAGGTTTCACGATGCTGCTACCTTCCCAAATCATTCTATTTCCTTTTTGTTTCAATTTTATTCATGTATAAATTTAGAATGGATTGTATGATGATAGATGGTAGAATGTTGATAATGTTCTAACTCGTCTTCAGGATTTTATTTTGATTTAATGGTAATTTAGTCGATTGCGTTTATTAGATGAATGTTGTGATTTGATTGTGTTCTTGCATAATTCGGTAATAAACTGAGAGGATGAACTGAACGAAAAATGATTAAATCGGATTAATGAGAGTTAGGCAATTTAATAGAAACTGTGACGAATCATATTAGTAATTGTACGGATAGAGATCTCGTGTGATATTATGATAATTTATTAGAATATATCAAATATAATTAGGGTTTTGGATAATTTGTGAATTGAGAGATTACAAATTTCATAATCTAATTAGGGTTTATAAATTAGGATTTCATGGTTACAACTCGAGAGAGAGTAATCAGCCTTAGGATCATCTAGAATCGATACCCCATTAACACATAATTAACTAGGTTAGCATTAATGATAGGTAAAATTTTCCTTTCTCATAAATTGATAATTTTTTATTGATTTGCATTATTTGTGCTTGTTATTCAGTTGTTAATTCCTTTGTGTTTAACTTTCAATTTAATTGGTTTAATTCAATTCTTGTATTTACTTCCCATTGCATTGTTTATTTTTAGTTTCATATATTTTCAGTCTTACATTTTTAAGATTAGATTAATCCCCCTTCTCGTGGGATCAACATCTTTTATACTACAGTCGTAACTCGTGAACTTACGGTATTTAAAGACCTATAAATTTTAAAGCTCGAATGACATGATCAAGTTTTTGATGTCGTTGCTGGGAAAACATAGATTAGTTTAATTCTTACAGTCTAAAGCTTTTTCAACATCTTTTGTGAAAAAAAAAAGAAAGATGCTAGGCATAAAATAGACAACACATCAACTTGGATATCACTAAACAACAATTGAGAATCTCAAGAGTTGAACGATGAAAATAGATGGAAAGAATGATGGTGGAGGAAATACATCATGGAGAGCAACAAACCCTTATGGACATCACGAGGCCACAGCTCAATGCCCATCGTCAAGAGATGACATGACCACCGATGCAAGCGAATACGTTCGAGATCAAACCATCATTATTGAACGTGCTGCGAGCCAACATTCTACGGGTTAGCCAATGAGGATCCCAATACTCATTTAGCTAATTTCTTAGAAATTTGCGACACCATATGATGAATTGGAATGTCGAAGGATGTTGTTAGGATGAGGCTCTTTCCCTTTACACTTATGAATCGAGCCAAGACCTGGTTGAATTATCTCCACCTAGCCAACATCACAACTTGGGAGCAATTAATGCGAGTTTTTCTATATAAGTATTTCCCTTTAGATAAGACAACAAGAATAAAAAACAAAATTATCAATTTCTAGCAAAATAACAGGGAGTATTTATATGAAGCATGAGAGTAGTATAAAGAGTTACAAAGGAGTTTTCCTCATCATAACCTACCCAACAAATTCTTATTGCAAGCCTTCTACACTAGAGTTAATCCAACTATAAGGAGCACCAAATATGTTGCTGCTGGAGGATCATTCATAAGGAAAACAGTTGAAGCAACACACGATCTATTAGAAGACATGACATACACTAGTTGTCTTTAGACATCATATTGAAGTAGACAGCATTCAACCTTTTAGGACGCAGGAGGAATGATTGTTATTGCAAATTCAATGACAACACTGCAGGTTGAGATTGACAACCTAACCAAGCAATTGAATAGCCTAAAAGCCACCTCTTCCTCTCCAATCACTGCAATGCAACACGAATATGAGTCATGTGGACAAGAGAGCTATTTCGCAACTAATTGCTTCTTAAAGGAAAACAACAACGTGGAGTAATTCAACTTTAATGGAACAAAAGTTGGTTAAGGAGATAGCAATTCTTATTCTAACACATATCAGTCAGGGTGGCATAACCACCCAAAATTTCATTAGTCTAATAATACTAAGATTCAGTTTAGAAATCAAAGGTCACATGGATTTCAATAGGATAAATACAATGACTATGATTCCAAACTAGATAAGATTATAGACAAGTTTATAAATGTGGACGCGGCCTAAAAGAAGTTAGAAGGCTAAATTGACCAAGTAACAAAGACTCATGCCTCTTTTATTCTCAACTTAGAGGTTCAAGTGGAACAAATTACTAATTTATTATCTACAAAAAGTGTGGGAAGTCTTTCAAGCAACACGGAAGTTAAGGCTATCACACTTAGGAGTAGGAAAGAGTTATTTGAACCAACAGATAGACCAGTTAAAACCCACTCTAAAGAAGACCAAGAGAAGCAAAAAACGGATAAAGAAAAGAATGAAGACCCTCCCTATATTCCTCCTTCATCTTACCCACCAAGAATACAATTCGTAAGAGTTGATGATGTAGAATCTTCAAAGAAGCATGGGGAAGAAGAATAGATGACAACGAACATCGAGTTTGAAGAAGCTATGAAAGTCTCTATTCGTGAAGTAAAAGAAGAAGGATAAAAGGGAGTTTCACATTCAACTACTCTTGGAAACCCTAAAAAGAGAGAAAAAGAAGAGAGAGAGAGAAGATGAAGAAGAAGGAGGAAGAAGAAGTGGGTCCAGATGTCGTTGTTCCCCTGATCAAGTGATATCTTAACTTAACTGCCTTCCCAATTTGTCCAACCTAAGTTCCATTTCTCTACATTTCCTTTTTCATTTAAATGTTTAAAGTTGAGATGGATTGTATGGAAATAGATTTCGGGTTATTGATAATATTCTAAACTTTCCTTTGGGTTTTTACCTTGAGTTAAAGTTGATTTAGTTATTTTTGTGTTTATTGGTTGGATGTTATATTAATGTATTTGCATATTTTGGTAACAAACTGAGAGGGTAAACTAGATAAAAATGATTAGATCATATTAATAAAAGTTAGGTGATCTAGTTGAGCACTTAGTCAATCTAATCGATAATTTCATGGAGAGAGATTCTATGCAAGACTTGATTGTTTATTAGAGAGATTTAGAACTAATTAGAATTATGGGTAATTCGTGAATTGAGAGATTGTAACTTCCATAATTCAATTAGGGTTTACAATTTAGGGTTTAATGGTTATAACTCGAGAGGGAGTAATCAATCCTACGACCGTCTAGAACTGACACCCCATAAACACATAAATGACTAGATTCCCCGTAAACACATAAATGACTAGATTAGCATTAATGATAGGTAAAATCCCCTCTCTCATAACTTGATTAACTCTCTTGACGGATTTCCATTGTGACCTATGTGATTGCTCAATTTAATTTTGTTTTGTTGAAATTTTTGCTTTACAATTCTTGAATGAATTTCTCATATTTACTTTTTAATGTTCACTTGTGAGGTTTTTATTTCCTTTTATTTTTTTCTTTGAGCCTTAGACGACTTAAGATTAGGCTAGTACCCTCCTCGTGGGATCGACCTGTTAATACTACAAAGAACGATCGGTGCGTTTGCGAATTATTGAGGGTTTTATAAATTGTAAAACTTGCTCAACAATTGTAAAATGAAAACATGCATCAAACCCAAGTTGCTCTTAAAGCATCAACCTTATTTTCATTTTTTGAAGCGAAAAGGATCTTATAACGATATAAATAACCACAATATTAAATGAGGACATTTAAAATATGACACAACAGGTATTAAAGCACTAGAAACTTAAAGGGGACTGATTTTGATTTACCTTGAATATGTGGGATTGGAGCTAGAAGCGGAAGAAAAGAAAGAAACAAGAGACCCAATTGTGTTGAATTGAATATAATACTCTCGTAATTGCTTCAAGATATTTGACTTTGTTATCATTTCTACATGTTCTTTCATTTTGGTTCCTAAGTATCTTTCTTATTACAATCTTAAATGTTTAAAAATAAGAGAGAAAATTGGAAGAAACAAATTTGCATGATAAACTGAGATAGAAAAGAAGAAAAAAGGGAAAAACAAATATTTAATAAATTTAAGGTTTTGTAACTAAAAGATCTAAGCAAACTTCACTTTATATGATGATGACCTAATTCCCTTAATTTCATCTAATTTGGCAAGTTATTTAGGCTCTCCCTCTCTCTCATTCTGAAATTTCCTCCCTTCTCATAGGTCGGGTCAAATTAGATTTGAGTTTAAATATTTTTTAAATTATTTAATAATCAAAATAAACTACTCTTTTACTCATTTTATAATTTGTAATTTATAATTTAATGAATGAAAAGGCTTATGCAATGGAGTGATATGCAATATTTATGCTTGGTAAGCCTTTTAAACCATCAATAGACTAAATGAGATTACAACTAAAATTATAAACTAAAAAATGACCTTGATGTTTCTTGTTCTTCTTTTATTCTTAATTTGGTATTCACTTTATAAGTTGCAGACTCATCTCTTCTTTTATCAACTTCATGAAGTATTTTCCTAAGTTATGCATGATTTCATCTTGTTCTTACAAAGCTTCTCATCAAGATAACAAACTCATTAGTAGTATTTATTTTTGTTATCATCAAAACATTGATTGGAATATCCCTTAGTTCAATAATCCTTTTAAAGTACTAATTTTGAAAAAAAATAATTTCAAAATATTTAAATGGTTTTTGTAATACTAGTTCTTATGATGTTGCACAAATTTTTTTCGAAAATTGGAACTACAAATTTTAGGATTTGTCAAAACCTTAAGCATACTATGTACATATTACTAAATAATCTAGATAAAAAATCTAAAATGTCATTTTATATAAGTAGATAAAACTATACAGGCTTAATTAGACTACAAAACATATATTAATTTTTTTTAAATATATATAGGATATAAGTGAAGAGAGAGAAAACCTAATAAAAATGAATAAAAATAATTTTATTTAAAAGTCTAATATTTCTTTTAAGGGTAAATGGTTTAATTTGTCTCCTAGCATTTGGAAAAAAAGTAAGATGACCCTTATTGTTATCTCTGGTGCCACTTACTCCCTAATATTTAAAAAAAAAGGAGCAATTTGCCCTAAAAGGCTCACTCTGTCACTCCTCTGTCAAATACATGTTACATCCTTGTTAAGTTGAGTTACCTGGGCACACTAATTGGTTACTGATGTGTAATTAAATATTTATATCCTATTTTTAATTAATTAGTATTTTAATTATTTTTAAAAATAAAAAACCAAAACTTAATTTCCCTAAAACCTAACCCTTATTACTTTTATCCCCAATTTACATCTTTTATCCCTAATTTACAGCAAATCTTCGTGCTTCTTACATCTTCTTCAAGTTAAACAAATCCCCTAATAATCCTAATTTTCTTACTTCTTCTTCATCTATTTTTGCTAGTTTCTAGTAATTTTTTGACATCTTGATTCTCCACCCTAATCGTTGCTTCATTCTCCACTCTAAGTATAGTAATCTCACATCTTACTTTTTGTTTAGTGTTTATAGCCCATGAATAAAGAATATTTTATGTGAAGTGGATCACACGTTAATACAACACTTAGAAAGCGATAATAAAATGCACAAGAAGGGGGGTTGAATTGTGTA
>JANZLD010023371.1:0-10509 GCA_026413575.1 Erythroxylum carthagenense
TTTGGGGTGAACCAGTATAAAAATCGCTGTGTCAACATCTCTCAACTCTTAATCTCTCTTATCTTTCAATTTTCGATTTTACTAGTTTTTATACAAGTTTTCGAAAAATACTCTTTAACTTTGATTTTAACAAAAAGTTTTCGAAGGGGCTTAATGAAAAGAAATACAAAATTCAACCCCCCCCTTCTTGTGCATTTGTATATTGTATAATAAGTCTTATATTAACGTGTGATTCACTTCAGTATCCATTATCTATTTGTCATTTTTCACTAATTTTTATTTTTTTTCAGCACCTTCAAGATTGAATTAACCTCCAATATTTTCCGAAAAGTTATTTCCCTTCTAATTAACTTTCCAATAACTATAATATCAACTTAATTGGACAACTATGGAGAAATTTATGCTCAAATATAAGATTATCCTTAAAACAATCGCTTACAAGAAAATGAATTAAGTATAAGAAAGCATCATAAAATCTATATAAAAAATGTTATGAAAGTGCTAAATTACAACTAATTCAACACATAGTATCATGAAAAATATAAATTTCTCACTTAAAGTACACCAAAATGAGAGAATATGCTCTTTATGGATTTTATGATACTGGTGATATTGATATTAGTGTTGTTAGGCAAAGTTAACACCTCAACATATTCTGATATATAGTCCATTTTCACTAACATGTAAATATTATCATACGATGAAGGATATGGCTGTAACATCCCGTTACCTATGGGGAGGTTAGAATAGTAAATAAGAGTGTTCAATGAGAATTTAGAATTTGCATTTTCATGCTCATGCATAAAATGGCATACACATACACATTAATAGTGCAATTGTGCACATAGAAATAATTGTACATGCATTCATGAATAATTCTGGGCATATTTGGACTTAGTTGTGATTTTTGGGAGATTTGTGAATTTGGAATTTAATTGTATTGGAAATTTTATTGATTAGTGGAATTGTAATATTTTTCAATTTTGGTGAATTGAGGAATAATTTCAAAAATTTTGGGATTTTTTAGGAAAATAGAAAAAAGGAATCAAAAGAATATTGGGGATAATTGGATTGTAAAAATGATAGTTGAAGTAATTAGTTCAAAAGGTACTTGGTTAGGCTTAGACTTTATAAAAGTGACAAGTGTCACTGATTTAGTTAAATGGTTTTGGCATTTTTGTCCGAGAGTGAAAAGGGGATAAGTTATAGGTTTAAGTGTTGTTTCGTAGTCATCTTCTTCGTAGCCACCTCCTTCAAATTTCCTTCCAAAACAAAAAATCTTTCATCAAATACCTTTCAAAAGTTAGCTTTGCTCTTCTTTTTCTGACACCACTTCCACTTTGTTGTTTGTTCTTTTTCCATAAGAACAAGAAACTGAAGCTAGTCATTTATACAGTGGTGTACGTGAATTGCATGGAGTTTAAGGTTTTCGAATAGTTGAAGATCTTGGAGTTTTTAACAAGTAAGTATTAAATAAATCCTTTGGGTTATATATTTATGAAATAAATTTGATGAATTACTGTCATCTGCATAAACATGGAATTTTCGTGTATATACATGGCTACTGTGGATGAGATGAAAATTTTGATAATAGTGTTATTAAGTTCTTGATGGATTTCTAGTGATCTAATGTTGTGAAAATTGTTTTTGGAGTTAGAAATAGAAATAAAATGGTCTTTAAGTTGAATGCAGGAAATGAAAGTATGAAAAGGTGATATACTCTATTTTCGGTTTTTCTTCACTATGCGTGTAAATATATATATGCATGTGTATACATGAGTAGATGGAAGCTTTAGGGATGATCAAGAAAATGATGTTTGAGTTGAAGAGCAATTGTAAAGTGATGGGTTGAGATGAGAATGAGTATTTAAATGAAAGTTGAGAAGAAAAATAGAGAATGTAAAAAGGATGATATTATGATATACTCTGTTTCTCTTCATTGTGAATATATATTATATGAGTGTATGTGAATATGTGAGTGTTTAGAGATAACAAAAAGAATGATTTTTGAGTTGAAAAACAATTGTAAGATGATGGTTTAAAGTGAGAAAGATTTTGTAAATGATAGAGTAAGAGAGTTAAGAAAGTGCAGAGAATGTAAAATGCAGAATATGAAGAGTGAATAATTGATATTTCGTTTTTGATGATTTTGAGATTTTTGAGTAAACATGTATGTTTAAGGGTGCCGTGAAATTTATAGAGAATGAGTTGATTGAAATGGAGTGGGAAATGACTAGAATAAAAATTGAAGTGTTGGATTTTGGAAAGTGGAAGTCTGGAAATTTTCTGAGAATGAATAGTGGAGAGTTGGATTTTCAATCTGAAAATTATGCGAATTGTCTGTGCTGATACAGGAATATTTTGACAAAATGGTCTGCAAGAAAGTTGTAGATCTTTCTTTTATCTTTCCATTGATATAAAGTTTTCAAAATTTGGAGTTCTAGATCAAACGTTATGGAGTTTAGAAGTTAGGATGTCTGTGAAAAAGAAGTGGAAAAGCACCGTCGTGCTTTTAAGATTACAGGCCAAAATCACCGTCATTCAAAAGTACAACGGTGACTTTGGACGCTGGATAGTGAAAATCACTATCATGAAATTATTGGATGTTCATCAGCCTCTCAAAGCTTCAAAGTAGCTATCATGCAATTGCATGATAGCGACTATTGAACGATAGCAACTTTGAAGCTTTGAGAGGCTGATGAGCATCTAATAGGTTTTTGGATATAACTTCTTTGTCTGACCTCCAAATGACTTGATTCTTGAACCATTGGATTCATAAGAAATTTTTATACCTCTAAATAAAATGTTGTAGTATTATGAATTGAATTGAGAAATATTGATTGAATCAAAGTAAGGGTATCAATTGGAAGTGTATGAACTGGTGTTGTTTACTAAACACCCCTCAGTATTTTGATTATATCTGGATCTATAGGATTCTAAATGAGATAATTTTTGATATGGCGTAAACTATATATATAGGCCTACAAATTGTCTCAAGAAGTCAAATTATGATTCAGTCTCTAGGATATTGAATTTTTTTATGGAAGTTGTGCATAGTACACTATTTTTGAATATGAACAATCTGATAATGTTTGAGGCATATCTTCCAAATTACTGACCCAAATTGAGTGATTTTGATGTCAATGGAAATATAAGACATATAGAAACACTTTTCTAGAAGACAGTATGACCAAATTACATCATTTTGGTTTTCTAATTGAACGTGAACAGTAGACCCAAAAGTGTGGCTTGGAAGAAAATCTGAAGTGGTCAATGAAGATGTGTAATTGGTTTTTCATTGCTTTTTATTGATCCGAATTATAAGTATACATGGTATTAATGAGGGCTTTGATATCTAAATGATGTGATTTTAAGGATCTCGATAAAGTACCCCAGAATTGTCATTGAACATGCATTATGCATATTGTATAAGTACGTGTGCATTAAGGAATATTTGTATACTTGTGAAAAAATGTGATTTGTGTAAATGTTTTATGTATGTTATAGAGGAGCACATAAAATGCCAGTTGTACATTGCTGGACCATCCAGGCAATAGCATTTTGGAGTATACTGTGAGTCAACCTAGATGATTTCCTAGGATTGATTTGATTTGTTTAAACTTCCAATATTATTGAATTACTTGTGATTTTTTTTAAATTCTGGACTTAAAGTCTAAGGAGTGTAATAGTAGGCATATATTGGAAGTGTTTTGATTTGACGTGAAATCCTATATGATATGTGAATTCTCAACGAAAGTTGAATGCCAGACTTAAGTCTGATGATTATGAGTTTCTAATTGAATATCTTATTTGATGGTCTAATATGGCATAATCAGTATTTGATGCATTTCATAAAATGCATGCTCAGATAAAGGCATTGTGACTTGAGTTGCCAATTTGAAGCACTTCCACGTAGAGTTTTGATATGTGATTTCTGATTCTGCACGTAGAGTTATGCTCCATGGTTCTGTTCTCACTAAGCCCTATAGGCTAGTATTTGTATAAGTATATGATAGGAACTCGGTCACAACAATAAGAACAAATATGAGTCTCATGCATATAGCATTATAAGATTGAAATCCATTGAAAGATATGCAAAGCTGAAATGAGTGATAAATTGATACAAACTATTGCTATACTTGGCTACGTGAACTGTGTGATCATATGAGATACCATGTTATGTGAATATCAGGAATATAAATATGATATGAATAAATATCTATGAACTATGTGATATGTGTATGTGATCCGGTGAAATCATCAATGATGGTTCACTCAACTGAGTTCACAAAACCTATCAAAAATTGTAACGTGGCTTTTTAGGTTTTTTAAAGGTCTCCAGAAAGGCTCCGAGTAAGAGTTTCAAGTCGGGATCAGTTTGCATCTACATATGTAGTTTGATATGTTGTATTGATAAGTGTAGTCTTAAGTGTTGTACAACGTATAACTAAAAATGTTTATGAATGAAAATGGGCCCGATTTGGTTATCAGTTTCCATATTTTATGTTTGTGATTTCAAAAAAAAAATTATATCGATTTTTGACTGGTTATGATTGAGTGCTATAGCATGCCAACTTCGCAGGGCATGGACACAGATATCCCTCAGGATGTCGGGCATGTATCTTGCGGGAGTCGGGTGCTACAATGGCTTCATAAAATATAATGCTTATACATTAAAATTCTTTACTTTTATAATCATACTATAGGGCATTTTATGTAATTTGTTGATATTTGTTGTCTTTTAAAACTGGTCATATTTGATTATAAAACTTTTATAATTCTTGAATTTTGTTGGCCACTAAACCCACATTATAAGACTTAATAGCAATCTTATTAACATCATATTGTCTACAATGTGGAGTTAAGTGGAAGTGGTGTAGAATATATCTCTTCTCCTCCTTAACTACACATCTCCTAATAACCCCATTAGCACTTTGTCAAAAAAGCAAAGAATCTTTTCAATAGTGAAGTTTAAATTTTGAAAGGAATTTCTTCCTTTTATAATTGGAAAAATCTTCTGGGATAATTTTGGATATAATGAACACCAAAAAATCTAAAAACCAAAGGGCTTCATTATTTTGAACAATCCAAAGCCACTCACTAGGAAATTGATCATCTATAGGTCCCTTTTACAAACGATCTCTTTATTGTAGTTTTGACAAGTGATCTCCTACTATACTATCTTACCATTTATATCTCCTATTTCTATGTAAAATTCTTACAAATATTAGAATCCAGAAAATTATTCTTGCTTTATGATCCATTTTAAACAATAGATATTTAAAAGCAGAATGGTCAATGTAAACAATCACTTTGGAACTAATAAGATAAGATCTAAATTTATTAAAAGGAAAAACTATAGTTATAAGTTCTTTCTCATTGGTACCATAATATTTTGATCATTATTAATAACTTTGTTAGCATAATAAATAATATAAAGTTTTTATCCCATTATTGACCTAAAATGTCCCTCACTATGTAATCACTGCTATCACACATCAACTTAAGTAAAAGGCTCTAATTAGGTGTAACTATGATAATTATTAAAGTTAGCTCCTTCTTAAACATTTTAGATGCATTAAGATAATTATCAATAAACTCAAAAGGAACATCTTATTGCAATAAATAACATAGAGATTCAATAATCCTAGAGAATCATTTTGTAAAACGTTGATAAAACCTAACGTGCCTAAGAAAATTCCTAACTGCATAGATTGAAGTTAGAGGTGATAATCTCTCTTATAACTTCTACTTTAGCTTGATCCACCTCATTCTGATGTCTTAAAATCCTATGCTCTAGTATAATTACTTCTTGTACCATGAAATGACATGTTCCTTAATTAAGAACCAAATTGATTCCTTCGTATCTTTTAAAAACCTGTTTTAGTTTTAACAAGAAAGCATTAAAAAGGATCTAAAAATAAAAATTCATACATGAATACCTTAATTATTTTCCCCACCAAGTCTTATAATATAGATAAAATAATTGTTGAAATATTGTTAGAACATTGCATAATCCAAAAGGCATCCTTTGATAAGCAAAAGTGCTATAAGGACATATAAAGGATATCTCTTTATCCTTAATACAACCAAAATTTTATTATATCGTGAATATCCATCAAAGAAGCAAAAAAAGTTATATATTACTAAAATGTATAATATTTATCATTTAAAATGAATGGTCTATGTAGCAACATTCAAAACTGAGTTAATACTGATTCTCTATACTACGCTTATGTTTATCCTTTAAAAGGATTTACTGGGACAAAATGATGGAACATATCCCAAGAAACATATCTTCCTACATAGAACTTAGAGAAGAAGAGATAATAACACAATAAATATTATTTTCTCCTAAATATACACATCATGTAATAGCCCAGACCACCTACTCACAAATATTATCCGCTTTGGGTTACTCTAGGGCCAAACCCCTCATGGTTTTGCTCTTCCCACCCTTGTAAAAACGTGCTTATGGCGGAGAGGTTTCCATATCCTTATAGGGCATACTTTGTTCTTCTCTCCAACCGATGTGAGATCTCACACTCTCCATCCCCCTTAGCGCCTAGCCGTTTTAGGGTCCAGCCTAGCTAACACAACAGTTCGGGTATCAGATCTGATACTATTTGTAAAATCCTAGACCACCTGCCCACAGAGTGTGAGATCCTACATTGGTTGGAGAGGAGAACAAAGTATGCCTTATAAGGATATGGAAATCTCTCCACTATAGATGCATTTTTTCAAGGGTGAAAAAAGCAAAATCGTGAGGGGCAACCCAAAGTGGACAATATCTGTGGATAGATGGTCTGGGCTGTTGCAAATCATAAGTGAGAAGGCAACTTCTTCAAGTCAAATCTAACTTCTTCGTATGTAAATGGAAGGGGTTTAGGATTTCTTCCTCCTAAGTCCTTAAAAAAGCAAGAAAATTGGATTCAATATCCCTCGACTCCTAAATTAAAAGTATAATAAACAAGATTAGGATCTTCTTTTTTCATTAGTTCCTGAAGGTAAACATGTTCTAAAGGGCCCACATAAGTAATTTTAGATATGTCATCATGCATAATAGAATCAATAACATCAATCCTATAACAAGTATCATTAAGGGTAGGCCCTTTAAGGCCTTGAAGATGGATAACTCCTCTTTCTTATCCCCCCTCCCCCCCACCTTGAATGCTAACTTACTTATTGGCACATTAATTAGTGCCCCTCTATATCTATAAACAATTTCACTTAGATGATGGGAACCTTAATGTCATACTCCATGTCCATTACTAAAATATCCATAAGAAAAATTAGTTTCCAAATTTTAAGAAATAAGTTTTCCAACTAACTTAATTGGGCATTAAATGGACCTATTAACTAGTTAGAGTGACACAATTGTAACCTTAAGTTCCCCTATTTTAAGCTTCTTGGAAAGAGTTAAAAGTTTAATATTATTACTTGTACCCAAATTACATAAGCTTCTGTAAATATTATAAGCACACAAAATGACATAACTCCCTATATCCTTTAACATTGTAGGTAGTTTATTTTTAAAAATAGCACGAGTTGCTTAGTTAAAGGTATTGTAGCAAACTCCTTAAGTTTGCTTTTTTAGAGATGATTTCCCTCAAAAACCTTGCATAGGATGGTAATTGGCATAATGCTTCATAAAATAAGATGTTTATATACATCTTAAAACTATTTAGGAATTTCTTGAAGTTGTCTTAATACTTCCTCTAATGGTATAGGATAGGTGGTACTTAAGGCTTCGCAAATAAGTATGGCTTCTACTCTAAATTATTGTTATATTTAGATGAGAATTGTGTTGGTATCATACATTTCACCAAGTTTAACCTTTGAATTTTTGCCTTGTTGTCCTTTTGCTTATGCTTGATTAACTTTTATACTTCCTTTTCTGTAATGAATTCAACATCAAGCATTTTTTTCACCGATGAATATAATGGTTAACATTTTCTCATTTGGGTTTACCTTTATATTCCTAGGTAACT
The DNA here is from genome assembly GCA_026413575.1 of Erythroxylum carthagenense. NCBI lineage: Eukaryota > Viridiplantae > Streptophyta > Magnoliopsida > Malpighiales > Erythroxylaceae > Erythroxylum > Erythroxylum carthagenense. Next base: position 7,992 of record JANZLD010023371.1, read on the forward strand.
TGCTTTGACCTTTACCTCTATATTATATGGAAGCTTTCATTGAATTCTTTCACCTATCATTGTTTATCTCTAAATTGTGATTTGATGCATAATTTGAAAGCACCAACTTATCAAGATAGTCCATATGAAAGTAAAATTTCTTTAAGTTATTTAATTTTGCATCAATTGAAGACATATATTTCTTGATGATTTATTCCATCCACTTATCCTTTAAAGATAGTGGTTGTTGAAATAAAGGTCTTTGTTATTCGAACCTAAGTGGTCGCGTAGGTATTCTCACTCCAGATTTTTGTTCTGTCTAAAAGAATTTGTGTTACTTCTTTACCTAAGATTGTAAGTATTGGATAACAGATCATTCTCGACATCTAGTTTTCCCTTATAAGTAGTAATATCATTTGCATATTTTTAGTAATTTGAGGTAGACTTCATATTCGTGCATGCATTTAATGGATTCCTATAAATACCACACTAATAATACTCCTACCTATTACTTATATAGATTTAATAACATCTTCATCTATTTAGAAATATCTACTACTTATGATACCAAATCTGGAGATGTTTAAGCCTTATAGAGAGAAGCTTTTGATTTTTACCTTACAATCGTAGTTGAAAAGTTATTAGCCAAGGTTTTTTTTACTTTCTTTGTAGATGTTATAGAAATAGTTCATTTTGTAGAAGTAGTAACTACGGCTTGATATCTGATAGTAAGACCTTTATAGAAAATTTATATGACCAATTGTCATGAATATCAAAGGTGTAGGAATTGACTAAGCAAAGCTCTATAACTCTTATGTGCCTCATGGAATGCTTCTCCATCTTTTTGTATAAAACTTTGAATTTGCATCCTAAGCTTATTGTTCATATATGGTGGAAAGAATCATAGGATAAAGTGCTGGACCCCTCGTCTGGAGCTCAACATTCAGAGACAAATTAACAGTTAAAACTCATTGCAAATTTTCTTAAACAATAAAAGTGTAAGCGAAAAAAATCGATAATTAAATCAACCCGATTTATTTAAAACAATTTCAGTCACAAAGAAGCAATTATTATTGAACACATCAGAGTTTGAGTGATCACTTGGGCCCATTACAAAACACAATGCTTGTTTTCATAATATCCTTACATTTAAAAAACCACCCCTTTTTGGCTTATTACAAAATACAAAATACAAAAGATACAATTGAATGCTTATGCTTAAAATGATTCTAAATTTCTAAATTTCCTGAACTAACTTCATTACAAAATTCTTTAACTATCTTGGAGTTCCAATGCCTTGCAAGGATTGCTAATCTTCTCTTTCTGCACCTAAGGAGGGAAGCGTGGTGAGCTACACAGCTCAATGGCTAATATATTCATAGCCATTATCAATTGACCAAAGTCAAGCATATGTATATATATATGTCTAGCAATTCTAGCATTAATACTTTATTCAAGCAATTTAAATATTCATCAAATTTAGCTCAAATCACATAACTGCTCATAACACATAACACTCAATATGCTTCATACTCGACAATTTAAAGATGAAAATGCACAACAAACGGCTCGAGGGTTCCATGAAATAGAATGAGAACCAAAGTTTACCCTATGAATAGAATGAGTCCATTTTTTGGAGCTCATATGCCACAAGTGGGCAGCCGAGAGAAGGCTCTTGTTAATGTGCACGTGATGAATAGAATGGTTCCACTCTCGCCTAAACAGAAGCATATAATCATGTTCAAATCATTTTATCAGAAAACTTTTATACTTTCAAACCTTTTCTTTCATCTTTCATGTTTTGTCCTTTCTATATATACAAAATGCCATGACATATTTCAAGGCATAACATTGATCAAAATCACAATTTACTTATATCAAGATATCATGCTTCTTTCATGTTATAACATAATCAAAATCATTATGTATTTTCAACAAGTCAATTTCACATAATTTAACACATATCCACACATAGGCAAGAATTTCCCAATCATTCAATAACTATAAATACATTTCCCACCTAATTTACTTGCAAAATCCAAGTTAAGGTTGTCTTTCCCCTTGCTCTTGGGTAGGATTCTTTTGGTTCCTTAAAACAAACCAAGTCTCATTCAATAGGAATGTAATAGAAATCCAACAAAGCAAAATTCACTAAAATTGGTTCTAGAATACTTAAACCCAAGCATTTTTTAAACTCCATAAACTAAAATCCTTCCGAAAATCCAAAAGATTGAAAATGATCTTACCTTCATTCTTCACCGAATGAAGGGATCTTTTAGCTCAATGGGAAGCTCTTCTCTTCCTCTTCCTTTTTCCTTTCTTGAATAGCTCCAAAATCTCTTTTGAAGACTAGGAAAAGTTAAACCCTAGCTTGTTTTGTAGCGACCCGAACTTAGTGTACCGGGGCCTCTCCCCTCGGCACCTCCAGAGACCCGCGATCGCTACTGTAGAGCCCGGCCTCTATCACCATCACTCCAGGTATTGTCCTCTTTGGCACATTGGGGAGCCACGGCTCGAACCCAAGACCTTAAGGTTTTAT
>JANZLD010023532.1:0-10504 GCA_026413575.1 Erythroxylum carthagenense
ACATGAAAGAATACCATATGATGAAATGATTATGCGCATGATTATGTGCTTTTGTTTGGGCGAGAGTGGAACCATTTTGTTCGTCACGTGCACGTCGACAAGTTCCTTCTCCCGGCTGCCCGTTTGTGGCTTATGAGCTCCGAATGGACTTATTTTGTTCAGGATGTAAACCTCGGTTTCTTCCTTTTGATTTCTATGGAACCCTCAAGCCGTTGTGATGTGCATTGCATATGTGAATTCTGCATTGTGAAGCGTACTTTGTGACATAGTTATGAATTGAATTCATTACAATGAATGCGTAAATTGTCGATTGGCGTCTGAATGCTTGATGCCTATATAATATATATACATTCATATGTTGGGATTTGTGCTAGTTGCCAATGGCTATAGTTATATTAGCCACTGAGCTGTGTAACTCAACCCATTATTTTCCCTCCTCAGGTGCAGAACAGGCCGACTGTTGATCTTGCAAGGCATCGGAAACGTCAAGATAATTAGGATCTTTTGTATTAAGTTAGTGTTTTTTATTGGCCCTCCGTGCATACTATTATGGAGTATATTTAATGTATTTTGGATTTTAACTTTCATTTTGTATTATGCTGCATTTGAGAATATTTGTTGAATTTCTCTTTAATTTCTAATAGTATGAAATCCCTATGGTTATGGGGTCCTTAAATTTCATAGTTGTAAATGTCATGGAAATGCATATGTAGCATATGGTATATGCGAATGTATATATGTATGTATATGTGTATCTAACGATCGATTGTTTGTTGATGTTGGGATCGGGTCTGCGGTTTAGGAGCTCGGCACGGGCGCGACCCGAGGGGACGTCTCTGGATTCAGGGACCCGGGGCTCGGGCCCAACACAGAGTGCATGCTAAAGGGGCTGCTTCACAGACGGTTTAACTTAGAAATTTAATTTCTGAGTGGTCTGTGGTCTATTCAGTGGCTAGATCCATCTGATTTTACTGTGGCATTCTTCTTACAGTGTTGTTTAATGACAACGAAGAATATCATAGGGTTATAGCAGTTAAAGATCAATTGTTTGGTCATAAAGGTGTTGACATGAAAAGTGACATTAAGGTTTAGAGTATTTAAGGACTGAGGAATTGTAAGTCGATAATTTAATTAAAGGACTTCACCCAGTTGTGTTTATAACACAAGTATATAGTATGGATGTTTTGATGTCCTTGGACACTGCCAGTTATAGGATCATTATGTTTGCTTTATGTACATTTGTACAATTTAAGTATTATGATATTATGATGGTTTATTGTTAAAGATGACCATCGTTTATCCTCAGTATTGTGTGTTATCATACATCGTCATAGTACGTATGAAAGTCTTAAGATTTGTGTTAATCTTAAGCATTTGAAGGTCATTGGGCATATATACAGATTGACCTTGTGCCTTTGTCATTTAGACGCATACAGTTTAACATAGATATCTATAAAGTTTTACATGACATAGGGGGATATAAGTTTTTAATCTCATAAAGGTTCTCTACTACTGTTTAGCATTCAGTTGGAGAACATAAAGGTTTTCTCTAATGTTTTTTAGCATTCGGTGAGAGAAAACATGATTTCTCTAATGCAGTTTAGCATAAAGCTGGAGAAATTGAGACTTACAAATGAAGATGATACAATTAGATCATAAAGGCATCATCGTAGTTTGCCACACTCCATTTTCTCATTCATGTTAGTGGGGTATTAGGTATTCATGATTGTATTGGATCTGTGTCACATAGGACACATGCATCTGATGCTTTTTGGTACCTAAAGCCTTGCGGGACAGAATGATGGACTTTCGTTATCTTTGGATCAAGTGTTTGTTTTTAAAATTTAGTCGACTATATAGTAACGTGGCTTAATCAAGTTTTTAAATTATTTTTAAACTAGAGTCTACTGCAATTAATGCTAGTCCCAAGGGGAGATTGTAAGATATTTTGTCCATGTCTCATAAAATTGGACTGACATTAATTGCAATTTTGATTTTTAAATAAATTATCGGTTAAGTTACGTCACTTGATCTTGATAAAGATAATAAAGTGGCCCAATAAATGATCTAGATTAATGGGTCAAAGTTCGGATAAAAAATGGGTCCCGATTAGTGTGGACCGGGTCTATATCGGCCTTGTGATGGAAAAGCCCGATATGGAAACTATATAAAGGTAAGGTCTCCTGCAGTTACTCAAGAGAACGTTCACGAGCATAAGGATTCCTTACCCGTTAGGGAAGCTCGGAACTTGAGGAAACTGTAGAAAGGCTTTGCTCATTAGTCGGTGAGCATTTTCTATTAAAGGCCCTGGGATATTAGGAGATGTTTGGAGCTCGGAATCGGTATCGGAATCAGAGATGGAACCGAAATCCAGGTATTCCGCATTACCTTCGTTTTTAATCCTTTCATGTAAATCCGGGGTACGTAATAAGGCTCTCACTACGTACTAAAAGTGAATGTAGGAGCGTGGATTGCCGATGAGTAACCATCAAAATAACAAAGAGTATTTTTACACAAGCATACTTTATTGTCTTAGTTTGCATGTAAGTCGATATGTGCATTTATTATAATAGAAAAAAGATGTATGCATTTCAATTAATAGGAAACTTTATCTTGAATCAACCAACTGAATGCAACACATATGCAGACATAGATGCTGCGTATAAATGCCTCAAGGAGCAATATGGGGTTAAAGATGACCAATTAATATTGTATGGGCAGTCTGTGGGTAGTGGAACCACAATTGACCTTGCTTCACGATTACCAAACTTGAGAGGTGTGGTTCTGCATAACCCGATTTTGTCTGGGATGAGGGTGTTCTATCCAGTGAAGAAAACATACTGGTTTGATATTTACAAGGTAAAATATCTTGGCACTTCATTATCTAGAAATGTTCGTATCTTCACAAGAACTTACCTTACTTTTTGCATTCAGAATATTGACAAAATGGGTATGGTTAACTGTCCCGTTCTTATAATTCATGTAAGTGCTCTCTCCTTTCTCTTCATATTTTATCTCCTTTTCATGCTGTTTCCTCTCATCTTCATCTCTCAAAGGAACAGATAAATCAACTAATTTGAGTAGGTTATGCAACTTTGTTTTGGATGTTTGTTAAGGAATTTCTATATTGTAGATTAGCAGGAAAAGAAGACAAAAAATTGGCTTCAAAACAATGAGAAAATTTGGTTGTTGGAGGATCAATTTTAAGATTTATATAGTCTGAAAGCCTTGCTGGGGATGAGATTAATTTGTGAATGTTATAGCATTCCGTCTAGGATCATTTTGCGAATGTTATAGCATTCCGTCAAAAAATCTACAAAGTTCCACTTTTTAAAGTCTAGTTCACAGAAAACCGCCATCACACAACCACAGAAAACAACCATCACACAACGCTGGAAAGTTCTTGGGGTATTACATAAACCAAAAGGCATCCTTCGATATGCAAAGGTACCAAAAGGGCATGTAAAAGTTGTTTTGTCGTGGTCCTCAGTTGCAATGGGTACTTGAAAGTACCCAGAGAAACCATCCAAATAATAATAATGTGATTTGCCCGCAAGCCTTTCAAGCATTTGATCAATAAAAGGGAGAGGGAAATGGTCTTTTCTTGTGGCGTCATTTAATCGTCTATAATCTATACACACACGCCACGAATTCTGCACTCTGGTAGGAATAAGCTCATCCCTATCATTTTTTACCACCGTCATCCCACTCTTCTTCGGCACTACATCTATTGGACTAACCCACTCACTATCAGAAATGGGATATGTTATTCCTGCACTCAATAACTTCGTTATTTCTTTCTTCACAACATCTAAGATAAGTGGGTTAAGTCTTCTTTGAGGTTGCCTCACCGATTTTTGCCCTTCACTCAATAAGATCCTGTGTGTGCAAATAGCTAGGCAAATGCCGGGTATATCTACTAAAGTCCACCCTATAGCTCTCTTATGTTCCCTCAAAACATTCATGAGTCTCTCTTCCTCATTATGGGACAAAGTACTAGAAATTATGACAGGTAAACGCTCATCAGACTCAAGAAAGGCATACTTTAAAGTAGCAGGTAGGGGTTTGAGCTCAAGCACAGGAGGTTGCATAACAGAAGGAATCAATTTATGAAGTTCAAGAGAAAAGAGATCACTCCCTCTTTCTTCTGGAATTAAGTCTGCCTCCTGGTGAGTGGTCGTGGCGAATCCTTCCTGCTTACCTGAAACATGGAAAGAAAACCCTTTTCCAAGATCAAGTGAATGTATTCCAGCATCCAAAGAATCTTTTTGAAACTCATGTTTTTGGCAAGCATTATCCACAACTAAATCAGTCATGTTCACACCCAAAAGCGAATAATCCTCATGTGGATGTTTCATTGCCTCGTACATGTTGAAACTCACCTTCTGATCACCAACCTCCATGGTGATCTTACCTTCCTTCATGTTGATCATTGTGCTTGCTGTCCGCAAAAAGGGTCGCCCGAGAATCAAAGAAGTATCCTACACAACTTCAGAAGACATATCAAGTACATAAAAATCAGCAGGAAAAACTAAACCCTTCACCTGGACCAAAATGTCCTCAATTATACCCACTGGATGCCTAAATGATCTATCAGCTAGCTGTAGTACAACAGATGTGCGTTTCAAACTTTTCACTCCTAAGGACTGATAGATAGATTTAGGCATCACATTAATTGCAGCCCCAAGATCTAACAAAGCTCTTCCTATTGTTACTTTCCCTTAAATGCAAGGAATGGTGAAAGATCTAGGGTCTTGACATTTCACAGGTATTTGTGGTTTGAACAAGGCTGAAACATTGGAGCTCACTTGGACTCTCTCATTTGGCCTAAACTTTCTCTTATTAGTGCACAAGTCCTTCAAATATTTAGCATAGGCCGGAAATCTCTTCACTAAATCAAGTAAGGGAACATTTATCTCTACTTTTCCAAACAAATCAATGATTTCTTTCTCATGTTTTACCTCATTCATGCGCTTGTTCATCAAATATGAATTTGGAAAAGGGAGGTCTTGAAGACTTACCTCCTTACCTTTGCCGGCTTGCTTACTTGATTCTCCATGTTCAACTGATCCTTTGAACTCTCTGAGATAGCACCTTTATTTTTCAACACAGGCTTCTTTTCTTTCAAAAGTGCTTCTTCCCTCACACTTTCAGATTTCTTGATCTTTTCCTTGGGTGGAGGCACTTCTTCACTCTCAATCTCCTCATCACATGCCTCTTTATCTTCTTGAGGAGTAAACCTTACTTGTTTCCCACTCCGGAGGGCAATTGCATTGAGACTCTTGGGATTCATAACAGTATTTGAAGGAATGGTTCCACTGCTTTTTGCTTAATTCTCACTCATGTTGTTGGACAACTGAGTGACATATGTATTAAGGTTCTCTGCCTTGGTTTCCCATTGTTCTATTCTTTTCTCCAAAGCATTGAACCTAGCAGCAGTCTTCGAGGAATCCTGATGAATTAAGGAAGCAATGGAATTAAATTGGTTAGCATTAGAATCCCTCTCTTCCTTCATTAGAGTCATCATGCTATGAAGCAACTGGTTGGTGTCTTCCTTTGGTGGGATCATTAGGGCTTGCTGTTGATTGGGGAACTGGTTAGTGGAAGTACCAGCTCCTCCCCCTTGTGGAAATCTGTTCTGGGCCCTGTTTTCTTCATTCCTCCAACCGAATCTTGGATTAGATTTCCATCCCTCATTGTATGTGTTGGAGTATGGATCCCACTTCTGATTTGTTCTCCTTGGATACACTGCTAACACCTCTTCATATCTTCCAGGGCATACACTCGATATGTGCATCACAGACCCACAATTGTCACAACTAGGTGCAGTAAGGTCCATTGAGGATGATGGGCGATGCACATTCAAGTTCTTCAATTCTGCAGTAATACAAGACAACTGTGATGTTATCCTGTTCTCCAGTGACTCTACCTTTGTTTCCAGACTCTCCATTCTTTTGGCTTGAGCTGTTAAAGCTCCCAATTCATGCACTCCTCTGGAATCTCTCACACTGTACTGTTGATGGTTCAAGGCCATCTTCTTGATCAAGTCCTATGCTTCCAAGGATGTAAGATCAATCAAAGAACCTCCAGCTGCAGCATCCAACATACCTTTCTCCTGACTCTTCATACCATCATAGAAATATTGCACCAATTGCTCATCGGGAATTTGGTGATGGGGGCATCTGGACAGAAGATCTCGGAAGCGGTTCCAATAGTCATATAGTGATTCATCATACTCTTGGCGGGCTGAGTAAATTTCCTTCCTCATCGAAGATGTCGTGGAAGCTGGAAAATATTTCTCTAAAAAGGCCTTCCTCAGGTTAGCCCAGCTATGATAAGCATTAGCCACATGCCTTGGAAGACTCATGTACCACTCTCGTGCCTTTCCTTCCAAGGACAAATGAAATACCTTCCACAACACTTGGTCCAAAGTAGCTCCTACTGGCTTCACACTCTGGCAGATCATTGTCAAAGCTTGTAGGTGCATGTATGGATCTTCTCCTGCCAAACCATGAAATTTAGGAAGGGAATTAATTTCAAAATTAAAATCAAAATTAGGGCAAGCAACAGTAAATGGATCATAATGCACATCAGAAGTTGTTGCTTCCCTAATAGTCCGACATCTCTGATTTTCATTGTTTTCTCCTACTCTCTCATGCTCACCATTTCCACCATTAGTTCCATTTCTAGGTTGGTGCGCAGGAAAGTCAGGATTTGGGAAAATGTTTGGATTTTCAACCATATTTTCTCTTTTCCGCTCAACTAATCTATTCCTCTCTTGTTCTTTCCTCTCTTTCCTAAGTCTTCGCAAGTGTCTCTCAATCTCAGGTTGGAATTGAACAAGTCTACCTCTCCTGGGCATGCACAAAATCAATCCACAATTAAAAGATGCAGTGACAAAATTTTCTCACAATCACACAAAGTCAAATAAAAGTGAAATGTGGCGAATGCGAGTGTATGAATGTATGTATGTGTGTGTATGTGTGAAAGATGTGCAAAGTAAGAGACAAAATCAAAGTATGATGTATGCTTGTGCAAAGGAAAATCAAACCTATACTATGAACAAGTGTTAAAATTATACTATCCTAAATGCAAGCAAAAACAAAGATTCCGATTAGCAATGAAAATTGAAATGATATGGCAATGGCTATCCTACGGTAAACCAATTTCTTGGTTCCCCAGTAACGGCGCCATTTTGATCGCGACTCTGTCGATTCGACCTTAAGATCGATCCTTGGAAACCGGTCAAAAATAATAAATTCCAAGATTGCGATATAGGATGCAACCTCGAGTCGTCTCACTTAATTGGAACCAAATGAAAAAGGTCTAAGCTAGCCTAATTACCAAAAATGCAATCAAGTTGATAAAATGGGGGTTTGGTATATTGATCGGAACTGTAAAAGTAATTAAAATTGGAGAAAAAGTATAAAAGAATGTTTTTGGATTTTTGTAATTATGCAATTGACAAAAACTAAGATAGTAATCAAATTGATAAAATCCTCTTGAAAATGGGCGCAGGCTATCACGGTTCAAAATGATTTTTCGGGGAAAGAATCCACTAAGTTTCAAAAGATCAACCCTAAAGGACTCTTTAGGTCCAAAGATTTAATTAATGAACTCCATCATTTAAATCTTTGTTAAAAACCTTAGTGTTAAAATTGGACAAGTAAATGCAATGGGTCAATCGGATAAAAACACAACCATCTAAATCAAACAAAACTAGGCAGAATATCAGAGTTAATGCAATATCCGCATGACATATATGAGACTTCATATCTTAGCATCGAAATTCCACAAATATCTATGTCCAAATCTCAACACAGTGTTCAGTACACGGTTAAAACTATTAACTATGCTAATCTAGTTATACAGATGCAATCTCTAACTCAGAGCTTACAAAACCATAACTAAACTTCAGACACTAAATGATTACTCCCCTTTTTAGAACCGGTGAACTCAAACCGTTGCTACATCTTTAAGAGGAAATGGGTTTAGCTGCTCATAACTCCGGACTCTTTTAAGAACTTGTGAAGATTGGACGGCTTCCATGGTAGCAGAAGATGCGGACTGTGATATAGCGGAGATAATCGAAGATGATGAAGATGGAAAATGATGGTGGCTGCTTCCAGAGTCTGTCCCGAAGGATGTTCATCTCTTTAACCTAAAAATATCAAAGTTTATAAATGATGGATGCGGGCCGAGTCAAAACAGTGAGAGACGTTTCCAAATGGAGTCCGGATATTAATCTGCTCGTCGCGGCGAGATGGATTTTAGGCGCCGCGGCATGCTCTTCTGGTCTTCTCGCTGCGGCGTGTGCTCGTAGGCGTCACGACGTGCTTCATTCAATCCTCATCGCGGCGAGGTGCTTGTAGGTGCCGCGACGTGCGTCATTGTATCCTCGCCGCGGCGATACGAGTTTAGACGCCGTGGCGTGCTACTCTTGATACGCTCGCCGCAGCGTGTTGCTTATAGCACGTCGCGGCGTGCGAATTTCTTCATGCGCTGCGACGTGTTGCGACATATTGACTTCTCTTAATGGTTTGACTCTTCTTTTCCCCTACAAATTAAACAGCAATATGACAGTATCAATTGTACTTGAAAAATGAAATATGAGATAATTAATTTCAATTTGTGACAATTTTACTATCAAATTGTATAAAGTATAAGCTCATTGTGATGGGACAAATTAAAGCACAATGTCACAAGTTAAAAGTCAAAAAGTACATTAAGAGCAGTAAAAATGTAGCCAATTAATAAGATAAACTTGAGCTCAATCACCCGGTGTGTAACCTACGATAAGGGGGTGCTATAGGAACTCTGGAAAATGAAATATGAACCATTGTGGATAAGTGGAGGTGGACATAACAATCTTGAACTTTATCTAGAATTCATCAAGCACCTAAAGAAGTTCTTGTTATCACTAGGTAGATCAAAATTTGGTACAAATTGTTCTAAGAGAACAGCAGTCGAGCCTGAAAATGAGAGCAAATCATCCGATTGTGGAACCTCAGATACATTTGAATTGGTTGTTGACCTTCCTCAAATTTCTAGAAATAGTTTAGATAGTAAACTTGAAAAGTCTAAGAAGCCAAATAAACTTGAGAAGTCCCGGATGAGCACTGACCGTGTTGATAGATTTAGGAGAAGAAAAGGATTGGTTTGGTGATTACTTATGCAAAGTGAGCTACTTCAATAAAATGCACGTCTTTGTTCACTTGAGAAAGTACGTTATCTTGTCACCCTTGCTATTGTAATCTGTTAACAAAGACCCCCAATCATTGGAGTGTAATTTTTGTATGAATGGCCAACACATTTGTATGTTTAAAAACATCAGCTCATTATATGTGAATGTACCTTCCATGTTGTTAAGTGTTTTTGGGTGAAGGTTTGCAATTCCTAACTTATTCTGGAAGTGATGCTGTAGAGGATGCAAACTCTTAAGTGGTATATGAGAACTTCTGAACACGCATATCCTTTTGTTGTATTAACGTTGGTGTTGGTCTTTCTTGTTTTTCATTTTTCTTATTTTCTCCTCTTTAGAATAATCACTCTTATTGACATTGGTTCCAAATGATGAAGGTCCTCAAAGCTGTACGTTCATTTTTCTTGACCCTAGGCATTACTTGAAATGTGATAAACTAAAATGCTATCTAGGCATTAGATCCAGTTATTTTTTTAAAAACTCTTCTCCACGAGCGTTTGGTCCTGAGAAAAATAATGTATTAATAACGACTCTGCCGTGAAAAGAATAGTCATATACCTTAAGGTCAATCTAATGGCCGTTGGTATTCGAAGGTCAGATTGTTAACAGAAACCTTTGGTGGGTCTCTTGATTGGACAGGCCAGTGATGAGTTCTGAGATTGTTAATAGAAAACTAAAGAAAACAAACAACAATAAATAAATTGTAGCATCCCACTCTCGCAAGACCCAAACTCGACATCGAGGGTGATATCCGAGCCCGTACCTCACGAGGGTGGTATGCTAGAGCAGTCAAAGCGGTTCAAAAACTCAGTAAGACATTTTTAAAAAAAAACAATCGAATGAGCGGAATTCAGTAAACAATTTGGGCCCATTTTAATACGAAAACATTTTCGATCATAATACGATTTCAGTCATAAAAGACACTCAATAGAATTTAAACCAATTCGTGAACCAAAACCCATGGCTAAATCATGCCCAATGCTGACCCTGAACACTTTCAGTAATCAAATTACAAATACAACATTTATCAAATTGGGGCCCATTGAAATAAAAATCACTAATCTGCGGAAATTACAGAAATACAAATTCTACACATAAATCTGAATGACACTAATGCAGACGTGCACTGATCCCGACTTCGAACTCTGACTTGCTTGCAGTAATCATACTCCCGTTTATCTAACGGGGTACTCTTCAAATCCTGAAAAATAGTTGTAATTTTGAGTGAGTTTGCGAACTCAATGAGAAACCATCATCGATGGTTCACTCAATTCATGCATATACAATCAATTCACAACATAT
>JANZLD010023541.1:0-10504 GCA_026413575.1 Erythroxylum carthagenense
CGTATATGAGAGCTTTAAGCTCAACGCACAGGGCTTCAAGCCCAATGTTTACAGAGCCACTGGCTCACCGATCAGGGAATATCATGCCCAACGTTTACAGAGCCTCAAGCTCAACGCAATGTGCCCGTCACTGGGACAGTTTCAGGCGCACAGTCACAACAACGAAATAAAAATGGAAAGTGTCACATGTGCATTGCATATGAAAATGATTGAATGTGGACTGTGTGAAGGTCAAGATGCCCTATATGTGTAAACTGAAAGTGTATGCGATGAATTTGAATGTGTTATTGTGCAATGCTATGTGAACTGTTTGTGTATGCATGAGTTGGGTGGACCATCGATGATGGTTTCTCGCTGAGTTCGCAAATTCACCCAACATTGCAATTATTTTTCAGGAATTGAAGAGTACCCCGTTAGACAAACAGGAGTATGCCTACTGCATACCAGTCAGAGATAGAGGTCGGGATCAGTTCGCGTCTGCAATTGAGTCATTCAGTTTTTGTGTAAATTTGTATTTCCGCAAATTAGTACTTTTATGTCAGTGGGTCCCAAATGGGCAAAAGCCGTATTTGTAATATGTCTTCTGAAAGTGTTCAATATTGTTGTGGACCTTTCTATGACTGAATTTGTGATATGAATGAAAATGATTTTGAACTAAAGTGGACCCAATCGTTTATTAAATTTCACGCTTGTGATTGATTCAAAAATGTTTTAAAAATGGCATACTAAGTTTTGAACGAAAATTGAGTTTGGTAGCATACCATTTTCGTGTGGCGCGGACTCGAATATCACCCATGATATCGGGTTCGAGTCCTGCGGGAGTGGGGTGCTACACAGTTGGTAGAGATCCACTCTTGTAATTAGGTTGTTGCAATCATAGGTTAGATGTCTAATTGTCTAGGCAATAATGATAGTATATTGTACCTAAATCAATGGCTCACTCTTTCTAAATAATGGGGAAGAAGATCAAAACATGCCACTGAAGGATTCTACTGAGACAAAGACAGGTTGTCAAGAGCGTAGAGGAGGTAGGATGGGCAGTTGGTCAAATCTAGTATGGATCATACATGGACAATAGTTAAAGTCGGAAGCCCTCTTAGGATTCGCTCATTTAGGATCCCTAGGGAAGAGGATCAAGTTGGCCCTTGCAAATAGCTTGATGCACTATCTCCCTTCAATCCTTTACTGAAATGCAACAAAAGGAAGAAAATCCATAGATCGACCCCATCGTCTCCACCCCGTAAGAACTATGGGATCACCCTAAAAATGCCCTCAGCATCCAAAGGTCTCGGACTGACCTTAAGGAAAGAGCAACTTTGAGGTCTTGAACCTTTCAGACCTAGCTTGCTCGTCAAAAGCTCCATCAAATGATAAACTATGGTATGAGCATCCATAGCCTCATGTTGCTTTTGCAATTTTGGTGACATAATGGCCAACATTATGCGGCTAGCCATCTCACTGTCATCGAGATGCATTCTGTATGCCCTCTAATCACTATCAGAAGCATCAATAGAAAATGGATCAGGACGTGATTCTTCAAGACATAGCCTAGTTTCTCCGACTTGAGAACTGTTCTCAGGTTCCTAAGTCAGTCTAAGAAGTTGAGTTTAGTCAACTTATTGGCTTCCATAAGTGAGTGTAGGTTCACACTAGTGGTCATAGTGTCATTTTTGCAACCTAATGTCAAAGAGAGAAATGGTGTTAGACTGTACGTAAATGCATGTCAATTAGGACTTTAATAACATGCAGCATCACTCCCGCTACTTTTACACAAATCCATAACCCTCTATATGAATCCGAGAGTTAATAACATGCAGTATCACTCCCGCGATTTTTGCACAAATCCATAACCCTCTATATGAATCCGAGAGAATTTGCATAGAAGTTCTCCCAGTGGGTCGATATTCAATATCCCTAAGAATGACCTTGGGTTAGCCCAACAAGCCACCTTAGGTCAATCGGTAGGTATTGATCATACCAATTGCATTTATAATGTAACTATTGAATCTAGTGCTATCAACTATTGATTATGCACTCACATTATGTTGGACCCCATTTTCGGAGCCCAACTATCCAGAATATCATAAAACGTGAGCGTACGTATTATCCTATAGGGTTGCTTCAATGGACTCTCCTTAACCATCATCGATTCATCTTTATTCTCAGATACCCTAACTGTTGGGCACCTCGCCCTCGTGAGGCTCATACCCGATGTCCTAAGTGTCATCTAAACACACCTCCCACAAGGGTGGCAAGATCACACCAGTTAGAAACCAAAATTTCAAAATGAATTCTTCAGAAAAATTGTAGCTCCATGTCTCTAGTTTATTTTTCAACAAGAATCTTCTCATTCAAAACTCTATAGCTCAAGATATGATCAAAAATCCAAAGTATGTTCATAACCAATTTATGCTCTTCCAACCCATACCCTCACTTTCGTTCCGTCAATCTTTTTCAAGTCAACTCCAAAGGCTACCAATTTTTATGGAGAGATAGAAAAATGTGTTAGGAATCTAATTCCTTAAGAATCAAGTCATTTGGAGCTCAGATGACAAATTTATGATCAAAAATTCCGAGTGTGATCGCACCAAATGCTCTCACTATTGCACCAGTGAGGTGTTGTTTTTTCTTCAATCCGTAGCTTTTGTAGTGCTTGCATCTGGCCACTTGCGATCACACCCTATAAATATTTATGCATAAATTTCACTATAGAGGTCTAATTAAGGTCATTCTTGAACTGTTTCAAAGAAGACTTCTAGACCTACAACATCCAAGAAGAGTCTAAAGAAATTTTTCCTCTAAAAGGGACAAAATTTTCAGTTTAACGTAGTTGTCCCATATGTACATACCCGGAAGCATTACTAACTTATAATGATCATATCTCTCAATTCGATATCCAAAAATTGCAAACTCTATACTGTTGGAAAGCTAGAAAGATAATCTACAAGTTCCAAGAAGATAACTTTATCTAAGTCGGCTTAGATCGATACAGTTCTCCCCTTGAAGTCAGAACACACATTTTACACTTATGAAAGCTTTAAAATGCAATATACCAACTTTGAGAATCACGAACAAAACACAACCATATTTCATTATCATCAAAAAATAAGGGTTTTACAAAGCTTCAATGGGCATTCCAAGCCACAATGCAACATTTTGTAAAATCCCAAAATATAAAAGGGTACTTGAACAAACAATACTTGAAATGCAACTAAAGCCTCAAGTTTACAAAGTTTAGCTTAAAATACAAAAATATGCCTAATCGGAGTAACGCCTTGACTCCCTGTCACTCGGTCTCTTGCTCATCACCTGAAGATGAAGAAGAATGGGGGTGAGCTTAAAAGCTCGTGGGTAACAGTTTATAACGGAGAATAAGCAAAATCATTGAAATGTTCATTTTTCATAGAAAATTCATATTGAATTCATGAAACGTATAGTTCTCCAATTCTCAACCAAATTCATAATTCTAGCACAAAACTTATAATTAAAACATCATCAGATAAACGTAGCATATACATTTAACCATCAAAACATAACACTCAATTATGCACCATTCTTGACTCTTCAAAGATGCAATTCACAAACAATTGGCTCGAGAATTCCGTGGAACGAAACGGAGAAATTGAAGTTTACATCGTGAACAAAACGAGTCTGATTCTTAAGATTTCATATGCCTTAAGTAGGTAGCTAGGAGAAGGCTTTAGGTCAACATGAACGTAACTAACGAAACGGATTCCTCTTTTGCCTAAACAAAAGCACATATTCATGCTCATATCATTTCATCATATGCTCATAGATTCATGCTCTTTACATTTATACAAAATTTCATGACATTTTTCAAGACATAACATAAAATGTTTCAATGCATTTCCTTCTTCATTTTGCAATTCATCAACAAAATTCATATACCAAATATATAAAGATTTCTCAAATCATTCAAATAGCAATCATACAACATTTATAAAACAATTGAAATCATTTAATTCTCTTGCTTTTGAAAACATAGTCATGGCTCATTACTCAATTAGAAACATGTAACCCAACTTAAATTTCCTTACTTAATACTTGGTCAAAAATGTTTCTTCTCTTGCTCCTTTTACCTTTCTTGATTTCCTTCATCAATGGCAAAATTTCCCATTCAATAGGGTTACAAATTGGAGACCCATACTTAAACCCATGCATTTCCTAAGCTTTAAGAACTAAAACCTTTCTAAAAATCCAAAAGATTCAAAATGGGCTTACCTTGATTCTTCACCAAATAAAGAGATATTTGGCTCTAATGGAAGCTCTTATCTTCCTCTTCCTTTTTCTCTTCTTGAACCACCTCAAAATCTCTCTTGAAGGCTAAGAAAGATCAACCCTAGTTTGGTTTTCTCTTCTTTTCTCTCCTCTCGTTCTTTTTCGTGCTTCTCTCTTCTCTCTTCTCTCTTCTTCTCACACACTTTTTCTTCCTTCTTTAAGAACAAGACAAAATTTCTTCTGCCACTCCTACCCTTAATTTAACCCTTCCCTCATGCCTCATATCTTAAAATGCTTTAGTGAATGCCAAAATTGCCCTTATACAATACACTCTTACTAATTTAATTCAACCAACCTATATAATAAAATCCTACTAACTTTTACATAATAATTAACTCCAAAAATTAATCTATCAAGACCTCAAAATTTGTTTGATTCATGCTTAACTCAACAAAAATAACAAGAAAAATTTCTAGGGCCAACACATTGGGCTATAAACTTTTGATGCATGTACATCTCATGTACACTACCCAACTTCACCTCTGTCCATGTTGACCTTAGGTTTTCCCAACAAATCAATGCTTCTAGTTAAAACCAACCCATTAATCCAAAAATCATATTTCTATGGATCGACCATATTTGTGTAGAGCGGGCTTGGGTTTGCCCAACAACCCTAACTCTAAAAGAACTCTGGTTCTCACCATATTAATGGAAGGCATTTCCAAGTGAGGGATTTCTACTTAGGTCTCATTTAACTAGGATGGTCTTGTATATATCATTTATACAAAGTTACTATAGCTATATGGCATGATATGGACACCCTAATCATATTAGGCTTAAGTCCATAATCATCCATCATGCAAGTCCAAAAAATCCTAATGTGCATTCTCTAATGCATCAAATTAAACACATAAGTTTTGGTTGTGACAATTTATGGATCCTTAAAATTTGGAAATCGATTCAACTCTTAAATCGAATTGCTTACTAATTTTAATCTTGACTAAATTTAA
Organism: Erythroxylum carthagenense; assembly: GCA_026413575.1. Classification (NCBI taxonomy): domain Eukaryota; kingdom Viridiplantae; phylum Streptophyta; class Magnoliopsida; order Malpighiales; family Erythroxylaceae; genus Erythroxylum; species Erythroxylum carthagenense. The sequence continues at coordinate 5,250 of JANZLD010023541.1, forward strand.
TTTTGCATGTCATTTTGATTTGGAATTTAATACTAATCAAATTAAATTAAACTACAATTTCCATAAATTAATTCAAAAATTAATACACCCTAAAATTAATTATTTAATGTCAAAATTAAGCGCTTTAATTTTGTCACACATGCCGCTTTCCGGTCATACTAGAAAATTTAATACTCCACTTAAATTAATTCAAAACTAATTTCCAAAATTTCTCAAATTTTCCAGAACATCAAATCACCATTCCATGCATCTCCAGGTTGTTTCAAGTTCATCAAAATAATTTTGAAATCACCCAAAATTATCAAGATAATTGAAACTACACCTAGACATATAAAAACAAAAATTTTGACATCTAAAATTTTTCCAAAAATCTAATTTTGAGCAAATTCATTTTGACATGTCTAGGAATAAAAATAACACATTTTTATTACATAAAAATATTTTTAATGTTCTAGAACAGAAACATACACATACAAAATTATCAAACAAAATAGTTCCATCAATTTCAACAAAACTGACTAGATTTGTTTACTGTTTGAAATTTTAAATAAAAAAATTTTAATTAATTCTGGAAACATTCCAAAGGATTAAACACATTCTAACATAATTTTTTCCATAATCAAATTCCAAGAAAAACATGTTCGACCTCAATGATTTAGCCAACTAACATCATATGTTCTGTAGGAAAACAATTTTCATACACGTATAAAATTCGAAAATAAACATTTTAATCACATTAAAATCAATTTTCGATCAAGAAAACAATCTACAAAAATCTCATGAGTAGATCAGTGAAAGAAAATATTTTCATAATTTAATTTCAAATTTTCTAAAAACAGAACCTCATTTGTCGCAACCATGCAATCCTATTGCATATGTAACAAAAACTATATCTAATAGGCACAAGATGGCTCTAATACCAATGTTGGGTTTTTATCTTGCATCATATGCATGAAAAATAGAAAATAGGGCAAAAATATAAAACATAACCCAAAAAGCCAAGAACTTTCGAGTGCCATTAGATGTAACTTTAACAAAACATGAACTTAAGATGTGTACCTTACAATCTCCTTCATTCTTCATTGTCTTCACCTCTTTGGGTTGTCGTAAAACCATAATGACCAAAGAAGGATGTCTTCAATGATATCTACACAAAGAGCAAAGTCTGAAACCTCTGAGGAAGAATGGCTAAAACATACACAAAGTGCAAGCTTTGTGATGTATTCTTTGAGAGAGTGTTTATAGAAAGTGAGAGAAGATGATGAACACTTTACCAAAAAGTCTCTTGTTTTCCCACAAAACTTGGACAAAAATTGATGTTTCTTACACCCTTTGGCCTTCCTCTAACCCTAACATCAATGGAGAGTTAGTGGGAATTAAGTGGCTTTTAATTCCACTTAATTTAGCATGAAACTTCCACCACCTTCTTTAAAGGGTAATTTTATCATCTTGCTTATTAAAGGGTAATTTTGTCATCTTACCTAATAAGTAATATTCATGTATATCATATGATTCACAATCAAATGACCCTAAACTATCATCTTTGTGTAGCTTAGTCATGCATGTCTCATATCTTAGATCCTCATCCAAAACCATTTTACTCATTCTTTGCATCTTCAATGCGTGCGACCATTAAGTTCCCAGTTATGTTGTCTATTTGAATTAACACTTAATTCAAGCAAGTAATGGGCTATATATAGCAACGCATCATGACCTCCAATTGACCTAAAATTTAGTAGCTTGACTACGAACCCTTCCGTAGACAATATTCCCATGTAATTCATTCTTTCACCATCTATACCCCACTTGGTTCAGAGTATGGTTAACTTGTCAACTCTTAGTAGACTGACTATGTCACATCTAGCGCAAGTGATGATAGTTCTTGTCCTTGAGGCTCATTACTCAATTGGATATGTCACTGAAGAATATCTTCATGAAATTTCTACTTTGGTATCATCTCCTTCTATCAGCAATGATGAATCCTGTATTAGATACTTAATTACCTTCAAATACCTCAAGTTGTACCCAATGTAATATCCTGCCTCCTAAAATTGTTAAGAGAATAAACTGTTAGATTGAGTCACATGAGTTATTTCATTTTTATGAGGTGCATTTCATTCACAGCATAATATTCATATGCATATATGAATCATGATTTAGAAAACATTGCAAGATAGTATATGCACTTAATTGACATATTCCGAGGTATGGAACAAAAATGAATGTGAATTCCTATTTTTTTTGCATTTTGATTTACCAATAACATGAATTGATGGATTATAATTAGCGAATTGGGAATTTATTATTACAATTGAGTAATTTATGAGGTGATACATACATCTAGTCTAAGAAAAATGTTAAAAGAGCAAGACAAATTGATGTATAGGAATTTAAGTTGATTAAGCCTATGAAATGGTGACATGTGGCATATGGCATAAGTGAAAAATAGCTTAGTTAAATGGATGACAAGTGGCTTAAGTATAATTACGAAAAGTGACCCTTTAAATTTGTGACAAATGGCACTTTAGACTTGTGAAATGTGGAGCAATAGAATGGTGACATTTGTAGCTTTACAAATGGTGACATATATAACCTTACAATTAGTGACGTGCAGCCTTACAATTGGTGACATGTGTAGCCTTATAAGAGTGACATATGGAGGTTTAAAATGAGGGGAATATGGAGCCTAAAGTAAGTAACACATGGACCAATAGAATAGTAACATATGGACCAATAGAAGGATAACATGTACTAATAGAATGGTGACATATGGACCAATGGAATGGTGACATATGGATTAGTTTGACTTTCTCTTAATTTTCTAGAGAAAATGGATGAAAAGGCAATACAAATGAGAGTGAAGGTCAGCCATAAGGTTAGAAGAGGGAGAAAAAAGAAAATGAGAAGAGAAGGAGAGAAAAAAGGGAAGAGAAGAGGAGAAGGAAAGAAGTTATCAAGGTAAGTTAAAATTATGGTTTCAATTTCATCTTTCTCTTTCGATCTGTTTTTCATATCCTTAGAGCACAAATTTGAAGAAACTCAAAGAATGAAAGTTATAGATATAGGTCTTAGCTTGACCTCTGCGAACTTGATAAAATAGTGACTAGATCTTGAGTTATATTTGTTTCCTTAATACTGCCTGTGATAGAACCCTAACAGGAACCTTATACTATTTCCTGATTTTTAGGGACTTTAGAGTCCTAATTAGTGAAAGTATAAAACATGAAAAATAATTATTAATGTCTTATTAATGCTTTTGTGAAATGGTTTGGTTAGACAATGTCTTGATAATGATTTATTGCGGTTTGAGTACTGGTTGTCAATCTATTTCTTACCAACACAGGAAAAAATTTGGATGGAGATTATATTTTAAAGGGAGATGTTTGTGTAATTTTTACATAAATAAGACCAATGGAAGTCTAGTTTCAGGAGGCACAAGAATCATGGCATTTGGATCTCTGTACAGAGAGTTATGATTAAAAGAAGACAGCTTGTTCATAAAGAAACATTAGGAAGAAAAGTATGTAAACATTGCATATAAGGCTAGGTTAGCCTAATGTTTAAGGAGACATTGAGCTAAACTAGTAACTAACTTATTGACCTATTGACATATGTTAGAATAACATTGATGATTGATCAGGGATGATTTGGTTGTAGTATTAGTGTTGAATGTGTGTTGGGAATTTAATGAATGGATTGGTTATGTTCTATTTTGAATTTGATACCTGAAAGACCATAATTTGTGAACTATCAAATGAAATGGAATTAAAGATGAATTGATGAGGAATTACAGTATCTTTAAGGTGTAATTGAGGTATAATTGATGAATTATCATGAAGGTGTCAAAATTTGGAAGAAAAGTTGAAGAAAAGTGAAGGTGAACTTTCGGTTAACCCATTCCACGATCGTGGAAATGCTTGACAGAAATGAAAAATTGTTTTTTGTGTTCTTGTTCAATCATATAACAATAAGACACTATACATTAGTGTAATTAGACTTGATTGGGGGCTTAAAATTAACTTAGTTTGATGTTGAATCAATTGGCTAAGTGTTTGATGAGTTTAGGTTCTTAAATGATATTATAAATTAAGGATTGGATTATTTGATATCAATGTACCTAAAGCTAGAATTTATAAGTTATTAAAGGAGTGAAGCTGTTCTTATGAATGAAAATGTGATTTAAAGGATATGAACAATATGAACTAGTATAAATGAATAAGAATTGGGGAAATTGTGTGAATATAAGGATTGATGAATTTATGATTGATGAATTGAGGGTAACCAAACTTACATAAGTCATAAACTAATTGCAAACAAGTTATGGTCAAGCTATAATGAATGAATGATCAACATTTATGATTAAGGACATATACTAAGGAAAATCAATTAAGCATGTATCGAACATGACACGCATACATGTGCATAATTGAGTAATTATATGATTGATCAACTTAGTAATATATGGATTATGTGTATATTGTATGATTTAGAAGCACAAATTGACCAACAGTATCCAAACATTGTTGGATCGTCAAGGCAATAGCTATTCTGGAGCATACTGTGAGTTGACCTAGATGTGTAATCTTAATTATATATGTGTTTCGATTTCAATTATATGGGTTAACCTAGATGTCTTCTCACTATGTTTGAATTGTTTTTTATTAACCTTCAAATATTGAACTATTACTGATATGATTATGAAATTTCAAACCATCAATTGTCCGAGGAGTTAAATATTCGAGACTGTAGAGGAAGTGCTTACTGATTCTATGTGAATATGGGAAAATTGTGTACTCAATTGAATGTTGAATGTTAGACTTCGATATGATGATTGTGATAAATGGCTATGTACATTGAGTGAAAGTTATTGATAGTATATTATGTGAAATGATGCATTCCATCACATAAATATGCATGATTAGATAAAGGAGTTGTGAATAGAGTGACCAACATGAAAAAGAGCTTAAAGCTCAGGAAATGTGCACAAGAGCCATAAGTTCAGTTGATAATGAGCCCGGTATTTGTAATGGATATGAGATAGTTATGAAATGAGCCTAGTATCCAAAATGGGTAAGGATAGTAAAATAAGCGCTCGGTTAGGGATGGCAATTGTACCCGAACCCGATGGGCACCCGATAAAATTACCCAAACGGGGGCGTTAAAAACAATACCCGTCGAGTATCGGGGCGGGTATGGGGGGTTAATAACAATACCCGTCGGGTATCGGGGCGGGTATGGGGATACCACCCCCATAC
>JANZLD010023557.1:0-10504 GCA_026413575.1 Erythroxylum carthagenense
TCTTGGCTATAAATATATTAGTCACTGAGCTATTTAGCTCAACCTAATATGTTTCCACTCTTTAGGTGCAAAATAAGAAGGTTAGCAATCTTTATAAGGCATCGGGACAAACTTCAAGGTAGTTAGAGATTTTTTGTAACTAAGTTAGTGATTAGACTTATAGATAGATTTATAAGCATATCAAACATTGAGCATCCAATGTATTTTGTATCTTGTGTTAAATCTTTGATGTAATGCTGTTATATCATTGGTGCTATATATGAACTTCATTTTGATTTACAAATGGATTGAGAAGTTTCCAAAGTTTCCAATGTGTATATGCTCATTTATCTTGTAGTGATACATTTCATATTTCAAGTCTCTCATAGGTGTAGAAATTGTGTTATGACTTTAGGGGAAAAATTGGATTAATCTATGCTAAATTAGACAAAGTTGACTTTTACAAGTTGTAGTTCATCCTTTTAGCTTTCCAATGGTATAAAGTATCAATTATCGGATATTGGAGTTGAGAGTTATGCATTACAAGTTGGAGATGTTTTGGAGAGTGTGGTTAGTGTTTTAGAACTTTTGGTGATATAAGGAAGACCCAGTAGAAATACCTTAGTATGATACATCTTATACTGAATCGTTTGATTCACTGTAGATTGAATCGTCTGATTCACTGTAGACTGAATCATCTGATTTACTATAGACCTATCGTCAGGTTCAATTTTGACCCCTAGATGACAAAATCTCACTTCTATGTCTTCATGGAAGTTGTAGATCTAGAGGTCCTCTTTCAAACCGTCTAAGAATAACCTTAATTTGATATATTTAGAGAAAGTTATGCTAATTGTCCCAAAATAGGTCTTAGACAGAAGCCTTTCATCTGCCCCTTTCGTCTGGTTTCGTCTAACCCTATCTTCTAGTTGAATTTTGACCATCTAGATGACAAAATCTCGCTTTGGTGTCTCATGAAAGTTGTAGATCTAGAAGTACTCTTTCAAACAGTCTAAGAATAACCTTAATCTGATATCTCTAGAGAAAGTTATGCCAATTGTCCCAAAATAGGTATTCGATCGAAGCCTTTCGTCTAGTTTCACCTGACCCTATCGTCTGGTTCAACTTTGACCCTATAGATGACAAAATCTCACTTCGGTGTCTTCATGAAAGTTGTAGATCTAGAAGTCCTCTTTTAAACCGTCTAAAGAACCCCTGCCAATTGTCCTAAAATAGGTTTTAGACTGAAGCCTTTCATCTGACCATTCATCTGGTCCTATTTTGACCCTCTAGATGACAAAATCTCGCTTCAGTGTCTTCATGAAAGTTATAGATCTAGGAGTCGTCTAAAGAACACCTTAATCTGATATCTCTAGTAAAAGTTATATCAATGGTCCTAAAATAGGTTTAATATGATTGAGGATAAAACCATGTTTAATTCTTTTGGCCATAACTACATCATCCTACTTCCAAATGAGATGATTCTTATTTCTAAATAAACTAGAGGCATAGAGTTACAAATTATCTAAAGGAATCGAATTTTAATTCAGTTCTTAAGACTTTAAATTTTTTGATGGGAGTTGGGTGTAGTGTACTATTTCAGTTTAATGACTTCGAATGTTGGGCTCCGGAAGCAAGGCCCAGCATTGTTTGGTATCAGAGCTGAGGTTTTTCCTAGGCTTAGAATGCATAGTAGGATGAATTGTTATGCTATATGGTTACTGGTTTTATTAAGAGACATGCATGTCATGCATACATATAGGGATTAGGATTTTAAAATGGAATATAAGCTAATCGTTAGTGTTTACATTGAAGGAGTAAGATGTCACCTCGTAGAAGGACACAAGGAGTATTGCAAGGATCGATTGCACCTGACTCTCCGCCAAGAGAGGAGTGTACTAATGAGTCTATAGCCCTAGGGAATGCTGAGGCTTTTGTAGGACAAGGTAATGAGCCCGTTTGATCACAGACACGAGAGTCTCCTCTTCCACAAGAGCAGATGCCTGCTCCATTGGATCTGATGATGTTTCAGGCATTTGCTCAGGCTATAGGCTAGATGCCGCAATTTTTTGCTCTAGCCCTAGTTAAGAAAGGGAAATAGTTTGATAAGCCTAGGAAGTATGGGTAGTGGATTTCTATGGGATAACGGATCCAGAGAAGCTGAGACTTGGTTAAGTAAGATCAAGAGGATATTAGGTCAGATGGATTCTGAGGATGATGAGAAAGTTATGTATGCTGCAAGCTTGCTATAGGTAGATGCTCTGCATTGGTAGGAGATTGTGCCGTTGAGCTAGATGAGATTGCCAGTGCTCGCATAGAAGGACTTCTTAGCTGCTTATAAGAAGAAATACATGTTTGAGGTATATATTCAGCAGAAGCAAAGAGAGTTTCTGAGTCTCACTAGAGGGAAATGACAGTGAGTGAGTATGAACGCCGTTTTACACAGTTATCCCGGTATGCAGTAGAGATGATGATGAGTGAGGTGGCTAAGTGTCGTAGATTTGAATCGGGGTTACATCTAGCGATCAGAGAGAAAGTGGTGGTAATTTTTTTTAATGATTTTTAACAATTGGTTGAAGCGGCACTGAGGGTGGAAAACATTGAGAATATAAAGAGTGCTGTGAACAAAAAGAAAAAGGGGAGAGAACATTTCAAGAGGGGAGGTGGTACTTCTATGCCGAAAGGAGTGCCAGGACTTTCCCTGTGTAGTCTAAGGAGAGGAGCAATGGTGTAAGTGGGCTTAGACCTATGAGGGCTTCTACTGTTTCTCATCAAGCCTCAACGGTAGGAGACAGTAGAAGAGGAGAAGGGGATAAGTCTTCTGTACCTAAGTGCGATCATTACGGCAAGTTCCATAGAGGGGAACACTACAGGCTGATTAGAGATTGTTTCAAATGTGAAGAGAAGGGGCATATAGCTAGAGAGTGTCCGCGGTATGTAAGAAGAGAAGGAATACAGATGTAAGCTTTAAAGAGAACTGAGATAGTGGGGCACAAGATTGCAACAGAAGTGGGTAACTCTGATGTAACTAGGAGGGTGAATCCTCCAGGAAGATCAAGAAGGCAAGCACTAGCTAGAGTGTTTGCAATGACATGGGAGGACACAAAGACAACTCCAAAAGTTATGACTGGTATGATTAAATTATTTGATGATGATGTAATTGTTTTGGTTGATCCGGGTTCTACCCACTCCTTTGTTTCATCAGGTAAAACTGTGTATGGTAGAGATTTAAGCCTATTGGATACTCCTTTGATAGTGAGTACTCCAATTGGCCAATATATCGTTATTAGACAAGTTTATAAAGACTGTGAGATACATATTGGAGGAGAACAATTAGTGGTGGATCTAATGCCATTGAGGACGGGAGGATTAGATGTGATTTTGGGTATGGATACGTTAGAGAAGTATAATACTAATTTGGATTTCAAGCAGAAGATAGTAGAGTTTGAGTTTAACAAAGGTAGAAAGGTGGTGTTTATAGGAGACAAAAAAGTCAGTCCACCTCGGATTGTTTTGGACCTGACACTAGAGAGGATGATGAGGAAGGGATGTGAAATATATTTAGCCTATGTGGTAGACACGAAGGCAGATAGAGGGAAGTTAGAAGATATACTAGTGGTTATGAAATTCACAGATGTGTTTCCCGAGGAGTTACTAGGACTACCACCACCTAGACAAATTGAATTTCCCATTGAGCTTCTTCTAGCCACAACGCCACTTTCGATTCCACCTAATAGAATGGCTCCAGTGAAATTGAAGGAGCTTAAGAAGCAATTGGAAGATTTGTTGAAGAAAGGTTATATTAGGCCGAGCTCTTTGTCTTAGAGAGCTCCGGTCCTTTTTGTGAAGAAGAAAGACGGATTATTGTGAATGTGTGTGAATTATAGGAAGCTTAACCATGTCACCATTAAGAACAGATATCCACTTCCATGCACAGATGACTTGTTTGATCAGTTGCAAGGGGCAAGGGTTTTTTTGAAGATAGATTTCAGATCAGGTTACCATCAGTTGAGGATAAAGGAATTCGATGTGTCAAAGACTACTTTTAAAACATGGTATGGCCACTTGTCATGCCTTTTGGGTTAACGAGTGCACCCACAACTTTCATTGAAGATCAGACTTACAACTGCACTAGTTTTGACTTTACCTTCAGGTAGTGACGGATATACAGTGTATAGTGATGCCTCAAGGAAGGGATTGGGCTGTGTGTTAATGCAAAGTGATAAAGTGATTGCTTATACTTCTAGGCAATTAAAGCCTTATGAGATGAATTATCCTACGCATGATTTGGAGTTAGCTGCCATAATTTTTACGTTAAGGATATGGAGACACTACTTATATGGAGTCACCATCAGGGTGTTTACAAACCACACGAGTCTTAAGTATTTGATGAGCCAAAAAGAGTTGAATTTGAGCCAAAGAAGGTGGTTAGAGCTGTTGAAAGATTATAACTTGATGATAGACTACTACCAGGGAAAAGCTAATGTAGTAGCAGATGCACTGAGTAGGAAGTCCACTATGACATATGTGGAGACAGTATACCTTCCTTTGTTGAAGGAATTAGCCAAACTTCATGTGACATTGAGGCAAGTCGAGTCTGATTGTGTATTGGATAACTTTAGAGTGAGGCCAATATTGAATAAGAAGATTAAGGAGTTGCACTAACATGATGAGTATTTGAGCAAGCTCCAAGAAGAGATTAAAAGGGGCAAACCTTCTAAAATAGAGATAAGAGAAGATGGATTAATGGTGGTAGGTAATAGATTGTGTATTTAAGATATGTTAGAGCTGAAAGATGAGATTTTTGATGAGGCGCACAATGCTCCTTATTCAATACACCCGGGAAGTACGATGATATATTGAGATTTGAAAGAGCATTTCTGGTGGAAAGGAATGAGGAAAGATGTTTCAGAGTATGCTAAAAGATACTTAGTGTGCCAGCAAGTTAAGACTGAACATCAGGCACCATCAGACAAGCTTAAACCTCTGTCGATTTTGGAATGGAAATGGGAGAAGATTATGATGGATTTCTTGATGGGATATCGAGGACTAGCAAGAAGCATGGTACAATATGGGTGATTGTTGATAAGCTAACCAAGTCTGCACATTTCTTGCCAATTAAGTAGATAGATTCTTTGAATGCTTTGGCCAAGAAATATGTGGATGAAATAATCAGACTTCGTGGGATTCCAAGCTTGATAGTTTCGGATAGAGGTCCCAGGTTCACCTCCAGATTCTGGGAAAGCTTATAGGAGGCTTTGGGAACCAAGTTGCATTTTAGTACAGCTTTCCATCCACAAACTGATGGTCAATCAGAAAGGACAATACAAACATTGGAGGCAATGTTAAGAGCTTATGTTATGGACTTCAAAGGTTTATGGGATGATCATTTACCTTTAATCGAGTTTGCTTACAATAATTCCTATCACTTAAGAATTCAGATGGAACCTTTTGAAGCTTTGTATGGTAGAAGATGCAGAACTCCTATTTGTTAAGATGAGGAAGGTGAAAGGAGGCTTCTAGGGCCTGAGTTGGTAAAAGTCACGGTTGATAAGATTAAATTAGTAAAGCACGCACTTAAAGCAGCTCAAGACAGAATGAAGAGCTATATAGATACACAAAGAAAGGAGATGGAATTTGAAGTTGGAGACAAATTGTTTCTTAGAACTTCTCCCTGGAAAGGAGTTTTGAGATTTGGTAAGAAGGGTAAGCTTAGTCCAAGATACATAGGCCCATATGAGATTATTGATAAGATTGGGCCTTTAGCCTATAAGTTAGCTTTGCCATCGAAGTTATCTAAGATTTACAATGTTGTCCATGTATCGATGTTGAGGAAGTACTGATCTGATCCTTCACATATAGTTCAACCTTCAGAAGTTCAGTTAAGAGAGGATTTGACTTATGAAGAATAACTAGTGGATATTTTAGATTCAAAGGAAAAGTTTTTGAGAAGCAAGACCGTGAAGCTGGTTAAAGTTATGTGGAAGAACCATTATATAGAAGAGGTCACGTGGGAACCTTTGGGGGCCATGAGGGAGAAGTATCCACACCTCTTTAATGTCTCTGGTAAGAATTTCGAGTATGAAATTCTTTAAGGGGGAGAATTGTTGGATCTCAAAAATTTTTTCTTTAAGTTAAGCATGATTTAAATGAATCATGGGGTTTTAATAGATTTAAATTTTGGAGTTATTATTATGTCAAAGTTAGTAAGATTTATTGCATGGGTTAATGGAATTAAAGTACTAAGGTAATAAGAGTGTTCAAGGATATTTTTGGAAGGTCACTTAAGGTTAAAAGAACATAAGCATATAAGGAAGCGTAAAATGGATTTATGGGCTCATTAAGGGAAAAAGGGGAAGAAGAATATGTTGTCTTGCTTGTTAAGAAGAAAAAAAATGTGAATTGAAGGGAGACAAGAGTGAAAAATGAAAATAATAGAGAAGAAAAGGGGTTTCGATGAAAGAAGAAAAGAAGAGAAATCAAGCTTGTTAAGGTAAGTTAACCATCTTTTCTTCTTGTTTTATTAAAGAAATGGGTTGTGTTGAGGATGAAGGAGTTAGAGAGAGAAAGTGGTTTGTGTAGAGAATGAAAGGTTTGTGTTGGAAGAAGATGAATTAAGAGAACCCAATTGATTTTAGGGTTTCTAAACTAAGTCTTGGGTTTTCTAACCTAGATGGACTATGGGTAGGTTAGGATTGAGCTTGTGTTAATTGCAATTTTGTGATTTTTGAAGTTTTTAAATTTTATTAGAATGTTGTTTTGAATGGAAATCCTGGTTGTTTTAGGAAACCAAAAGAATCCTACCCAAGAGTAAGGGTAAAGGCAAGCTTGAATTGGATTTTCGCAAGCTAATTAGGTAGGTAATATATTTATGGTTATAGTTTAATTGGGCAAATTCTTGCCTATGTGTGTATGTTGGATTGATTGGATTTGATTTGTTTGAAATTGACTTGTTTGTAAATGTTGAAAATGCATGATGAAATATGACTATGTTATACCTTGAAAGAGGTAATGACATTTTGTATTAAATGAAAAGAAGAAAAAACATGAAAGTATGAATATATAAGAAAAAATATGTGCTTTTGTTTGGGCAAGAGTGAAATCATTATGTTCATTATGTGCACGTTGACACGTTAACAAGAGCCTTCTCCCGGTTACCCGCATGTGGCATATGAACTCTGAAATTGGACTCATTCTGTTTATGAGGTAAACTTCAATTTCTCCATTCTATTTTCATGAACCCCTCGAGCCATTTGTTTGTGCATTGTATTTTTAAATTGTCAAATATGATGCATTTGAGTGTTATGTGTTATGATTTTTAAGCTAAATTGATTATATACATATGCTGGAATTGTGGTCAATTGCCAATGGCTATAAATATATTAGCCACTGAGCTGTGTAGCTCAACCTACTCAAGTGCAGAACAAGAAGGTTAGCAATCCTTGTAAGGCATCGGGGCAAACTCTAAGATAGTTAGAGATTTTTTGTAACGAAGTTAGTGACTAGACTTGTAGATAGTTTTATAGGCATATCAAACATTGAGCATCCAATGTATTTTGTATCTTGAGTTAAATCTTTGAGGTAATTCTGTTACGTCATTAAAGCTATGTATGAACTTTATTTTGATTTAGAAAAGGACTGAGAAGTTTCCAAAGTTTCCAATGTGTATGTGCTTATTTATCTTGTAGTGGTACATTTCATATTTCAAGTCTCTCATAGGTGTAGAAATTGTGTTCTGACTTCAGAGAAAAAACTAGATTAATCTAATCTAAATTAGACAAAGTTGACTTATAGCAAGTTGTAGTTCATCCATTTAGCTTTCCAATGGTATAAAGTATGTGATTATTAGATATTGGAGTTAAGAGTTATGGCCATTACAAGTTGGAGACGTTTTGGAGAGTGTGGTTAGTGTTTTAGAACTTTTGGTGATGTGAGGAAGACCTAATAGAAATAACTTAGTCTGATACATCTCAAACTGAATTGTCTGATTCACTATAGACCTATTGTCTAATTCAATTTTGACCCCCTAGATGACAATGCCTCACTTCAGTGTCTTCAGGAAAGTTGTAGATCTAGAAGTCCTCTTTCAAAATATCTAAGAATGATCTTAATCTGATATCATGAGAGAAAGTTATGCTAATTGTCCCAAAATAGGTCTTAGATTGAAACCTTTCATCTGACCCTTTTGTCTGGTTTCGTCTGACCCTATTGTCTGGTTCAATTTTGACCTCTAGATGACAATCTTGGTTTGGTGTCTTTATAAAAGTTGTAGATCTAGAAATCTTCTTTCAAACCACCTAAAGAACAACTTAATTTGATATCTCTAGTGAAAGTTATGCCAATTGTCCCAAAATAGGTCTTAGACCGAAGCCTTTCGTCTGACCCTTCATCTAGTTTCGTTTGACCCTTCGTCTTGTCCAATTTGGACCCTCTAGATGACAAAATCTCACCTTAATGCCTGCATGAAATTTGTAGATCTAGAAGTCTTCTTCAAAACCGTCCAAAGAAAACCTTAATTTGATGTCTCTAGTGAAAGTTATGCCAATCGTCCCAAAATAGGTTCAATATGATTGAGGATAAAACCATGTTTAATTCTTTTGGCCATAACTGCATCATCTAACCTCCAAATGAGATGATTCTTATTTCTAAATAAACTAGAGACATAGAGTTACAAATTATCTAAAGGAATTGAATTTTAATTGAATCTCTAAGACTTTCAATTTCTGGATGAGAGTTAGGTATAGTGTACTATTTCAATTTAATGACTTTGAATGTTGGGCTCCAGAAGCGGGGTCCAGTAGTGAACTTGGCAAAAGTGAGAGGAGAATCAAAATGGTAGTGACTGTTGAAAGAGGGAGGCGATAAGTAGTGTCTAGGGTTTCTATCATGAAGATGGGTAATGCTTGGCAATTGAGTTAGGCTTGTTCTAGGAAGAATAATTGAAAATATTTTATAATTGAATTTAAAATTTTATTTTTCAAATCAAACTGAATTTCTATTTAAAGGCTAAAAGCCCATACTGGGGCTTAACTTTTTTGAGTTTGATCAATTTGGGACTTAAACTTGTAACTTACTCATAGTAGGTCTAAAATTTTATGAGTTTGCTTAACTTAAGACATTTTTGGACAAAAATTAGGGCATTTTTACAAACATTGTTACATGCAACAATGTGGTACCGTTATTCTTTTTTTAAATGCCACATATAAAAGAGTAAAAGTTTTTAAGTTTTAACCCGAAAATTCTATAAATTTCCTAAATTTCACAAAATAAAAAAAGAAACCTAAAAGTTATAGAAAACCCTAAAATCCCACTATCGCCCCTCTCTCTAACACATCTTCATTGTCGACCATTCTGCTTTAGTCTTCGTGCAAGGGTTGTCTTACCTAGTTCACACATCAAAACCGTTGCCAGATTTGCGCTTTATCCTTCATTGAAAGGGTTGTGTTGCTAGGTTGACGCATCTTCACCATCCCCTGATCCGCGCTCTAGTCTTCATTGAAGGGGTTGGCTTGCCTGGTTCACGCATCATCTCTTGAAACTAAGGTAAGTCCTGGGACAGAAATTAGACATTAGGCTTAAGGGAAGAAGATTATCTCTAAAAAAATAAACTTGACAATTATGCTATGGATCCTTTTACTAAGGAGTGTAGTGTAACTTGCATGACCAATTATGATTCCATGCCATTTTAATGCTTCTAATGTTATTAATTGTTTATGTTTGCTAGTGTTAAGGTAATGAATTTATCTCGTTTTAAGTAGCTTGTAAGAGGACTGAAGCCTACTATAGTGTTACTTTAACTTGTGTATATATACAAGTTAATCTTTTTTAGAGTTACTCTTAGATCCTTGTTTATATATACAAACCATATGGATGTATAGTCATTGCCTATGATCCAAACATTTTGTTTATGGACTAAATTATTCACCTCTCAATAAACTTGCTTCAAAAGAGGACTAAGTTTTTTCTACTTCTTTTATAAGTCCAATTAGAAATTCCAAAGAAATTCCTTACAGTAAAAAACTATAGATATATTATTGAATTGACTCTCTATAAATTATTTAAGTGAGGCTTTAATATAGTGCTCCCCTATACTTTTAATATGAAGGGAACATATATTTAAAGTAATTCAATGAAGATTTTAGGATTTGTGCTAATCACATTGAAGCTTTTGATATAAAGTATAAAGAAAATTTCTTTGGATGGAGGAATTAAAAGAATAGGAAATTGACATATAAGAAAAAATGTAGATGGGTTTTGGCCATTGATGATTGGTCAGATGAATTTCTACAAAGCAAAACAATCCTTCTTAGATCATTCTTCAAATATCATTCAGAACGTAACCACAAGTTACTTTGTAATTGCAAATGATGTATTATTTTTATGTTGTTGTTTGCAATACTATGACTATGATGACTATCATTGATGATAACATAAAGTTCTGATTTAAAATTCTAGTAGTAACTTAAATCTAAAAGACTCTAATTACTAGTAGCTTAAGGTTAATGTAACAGTTGAATTGAATAAG
>JANZLD010023623.1:0-10500 GCA_026413575.1 Erythroxylum carthagenense
CATGTTCTAAAGCCTGAATACACAAAGATGGAACCAAGGTCAGAAGTATGTTTGTTTGTAGGATATCCTACGGGAACCCAAGAGTACCATTTTTGCAGTCCTCAGGACAGGAATGTATTTGTGTCAACAAACGCGACCTTCTTAGAGGAAGAGTTCGTGAGAAATCAAAAAGGAAGAAGTGAAGTAGTACTAAAGGAGTTGGCTATTTCATTCAAACCCAGAGTTGTTTTGGATATGACAGAATAAGATGTCGAAATGGATTGAAAAGTTGAATTGGAAGTGCGTCCTGAACATCAAGTTGTGCCTAAACGTAATGGGAGGGTTGTGAGACAACCTGATAGGTATCTAGGTCTAAGAGAAGGCTTAATTGCCATCTCAGACTAAGAAGAAATGGATCTCATTACGTATACTCAAGCTATTAATGATTTTAATGCAGGAAAATGGCTCAAGGCAATGGAATCGAAAATAGATTCCATATACACTGATGAAATCTAGGTCCTTGTAGATCTACCACCAGGTCTAAAAGCCATAGGGTGTAAATGGATCTACAAAAGGAAAAGAGGATTAGATGGAAAGGTAGAGACCTTTAAATCTAGATTGGTAGCTAAAGGCTATACTCAAAAAGAGGGTATAGATTATGAGGAGGCTTTTTCTCCGGTTGCCATGCTTAGGTCCATCAGGATTCTTTTGGCCATAACAGCCTATTTCGATTATGAAATATGGAAAATGGATGTTAAGACCACATTTCTTAATGGTGATCTTAAGGAGACCATTTATATGGCCCAACCAAAAGGATTCATTGAGCCAGGTAATGAGCATAAGGTTTGCAAGTTGCAAAGGTCCATTTATGGACTTAAGCAAGCATCTAGTTCTTGGAACATTAGGTTTGATAAGTCTATAAAAACCTTTCATACAAAACCTATATGAGCCTTGTGTTTATAAAAGAATACAAGAAGGTAAGGTTACTTTCCTAATCCTATATGTTGATGACATTATGCTCATTAGGAATGATGTGAGAATGTTATCTGTGATTAAGGGTGATGTGGGAATGTTATCTGTGATTAAGGGATGACTGAATGAACAGTTTTCAATGAAGGATTTGGGAGAGGCTAACTATGTTCTAGGGATCAAACTTATAAGGGATCAGAAGAACAAACGAATAGCCTTGTGTCAATTAACCTAAATTGATAATATGCTCAATAATTAACCTACATTGTCTCAATCAACCTGAAAATAGTTATTACAAAAAACTTACAACAATTCAGAGTCATAGACTTTATGTACAAGCCAACATAAACTCAAAATACATTTTTATCAAAACAAGACTCAAACTCTATTGGCCATTACGGTTAACTCGTCCTAGTCTTTATAATCCTCACTCTAAACCTACATGGGTCATATCCACCATGCTAAGCATATAGCTTAGTGAGTAATAATTAATCTATATATAATTGAAAATTAATTATACAGAACCATGCAATAATAGTTCATCGAAATGAAAAATTGAAAGATAATGTATCTTAGAGCATATTGTAGAAAAAACAGAACTGAATATCAAAAGAGGGTATAGACCCTTCAGAATAAGAGCATAATATCTTGTTTAGATCGAAAATTAAACATATTTCAACATACAAAATTAAATGACTGTAAATCCATTTACAGAAGCAGGTAATGGGAGTTATACAGGAGATATTATAAATGGCATCATATATCAGGAGAGACTTAAGTATCAATACTAGGAGACACCGAAGTGTCAGTATAAGAGACAATAAAGTGTCAATAACAGTAGACATTGAAGTGTCACAGGAGTAGCTGCAGATTTTTCTAGGCGTTCCTATTTACCCACAACTAGGACTCAACATAATCAAAAATAGAAATGTCTGAAATTCAATTCACACATCAATCAATGTTTTCATATCATGTATTCAAGCATATCACTTTCTTACAGCTTTGCAAATTATTCAATGATCGAAATCAAAAGCAAACAAAATAGTCAAAACAAAACAATCAAATATTACTTGCTGAATTACTTACAAAAAATGATGATCTAAATTACTTACAAATGCTCCCTTATTGCTTATTGCCTCGAAGTCACGGAAATATGCATGGTTTATGTTCATGAAAAATTCTCGAGTTTCCTATCCTTAATCTTGTCACATTATCAACCATGTGAAACTATACTCAATTGCTTAATCCAGATTTATCTCACATTTAACTTTTGAGTCAACTTTGCTTAATTATACTTAGCAGGAAATTGAGGTAAGTTGATAACACTTCCTTCTAGAAAGTTGTTTTACAAAGTCTTAAGTTTCTAATGATACTAAGTTCATTCCATTTGGTTCTATATACTAAAAGTTATAATCAAAAGATCTCAAACTATACTTAAGCTTCAACAAAATTCTTATCTAAATTTCCAATTAGATTCTGAAATTCTTAGAGGAAGAATTAGAATTCAATATCTTTAGTAAATGTGTATTCTTATGACTCTAGTTTAATCATAATCAATAATGATCTCATTCTGAGGTCTATAGATCAAGATAAAGTCTAATTAATGAAGTATGTTCAGTGAAAATCATCTCAGTTATCATACTTCAACACAGTCCCATTTCTATCTTGAATTCATCAACCAATCTAATTTAGATGATTATAATTTTTGGTGACAATAAAAATAAATGTCTTATGAGTCCATTTGTTCAAGAATCAAGTCATTTGGATATCTGGTGAAGAAGTTATAACAAAAAGATCAAAGTATGTTTAGAAAACAATCTCTTCGGATAAAACAGGGAGTCGGATCGTGCACATGCACGACCGCGATATGTTGGCTAAACCTTCTGCACAATCGCGACTCGCTAAATTCATTAACGTTGTGACTCGCTATATTTTTTAACAAAGTCATGATGCTTAGCAATGAAGTCGCGATCATGCTGCGATCTTCTTCATTGCCACTTCGAACTAGATTTTTTGTTCTTTCTTTTTCCCAGATTTATACTCTTACATTCACCACTTCATTTCACTTCCAAATCATCTGAACTCATTCTCAACACAACTCAAAATCAAGCTTATAGTTAGACACTAAAAACTGATGCATGCATGAATTACACTATTTTCAACTTTCTACCACTGTTGTAATTTCTATCTTTCATTTTATGCTTTCACTTCTTTTAACACAAATGACACTTGAACCACTTCTCCTACTTCCATTTCAGATCAACAATACGAAACAAATAAAAAATATAAGGTTCATTATAAACATAAAAAATTTGATTCTCGTTCATCCATAATTCTATTTTTCTGAATTTGTTCCATTTTTGGCACTATTCACTTCACTAATTTTCTCATTTAACCCATTCTGAACACCACCAAATCTACCCATCTTACACACCTCATGCACAAATTTCATTTTCAATCATTCAAACATCATCAGACTCATTTGATTCATTTCTATGAACACTCAAATATCCATGCATATCCAGTGAGAAACAGAGCATATATTCACTGAGTTTCATGAAAACATCACTTACTAGTTTTCAAGAAGAACTCTAGAAGTAACCTTCGGTGGAAGCAGTATCAAGTCTCCAGCTGTGATATTTCATGGACAAGTAAGGAACAAGGAACAAGTTGTGTGTGTGTTGAATGCTTATGATGAAGAACAAGCTATAGTGTTCTCAACTTAACCACGTATCCTCTTTGCATGAAATACACATGTCACCAACCAAAATTGACACATGTCTCATTACCATTAGTCCATTTCCAATAATTTTCCTAGTTTATAAATACCCCACCTTAGAAAATCCTAAAATTCATAAAAAATTCCAAAATAATACCAATAGTCTCTGAATAAAATTTTCAAAATTTAATCACATTTAAATAAATCCATTTTACCTAGAAAAATGTCAATGCATACATGTACAATTATTTGTATGTGTCAAAAATTCATATGCACATCTTAGTGAATACTCAACTATGCAAAGCATACAATGCACTTTAATTCCTCAATTTTCTAACCCTAATATGGGATGATACATCCATCTTGTTATTATGTAAATTATTTTCCTTATATCGTATCACGTATGGCTTGTCATTTTGTTTTGGTTATATTTCTTCCATTGCAATTTTAATTTCTAAAAAGTTTTGAAATCTACCGTTTTATCCAAATATAGCATGCTTAAGTTTTCGATCCAACAGTACTCATCCAGGTCATGGGAACTTAAGCCAAAAACCACAATTTTGGTCTTAAGATTGGTAGGTTGGAGACTTTCAAAGGTGAGGCGTAGACTTGAGAATAAATCAACGCTCACAGGTGGGTGAACTAGGCTGGTGGAGCTATAGGTGCGACGATATGGAGGGTATGGTTCTCTTCACTATCAGAGATGCGTGATATGTCTCCATATCTCTCTTTGAAATCGCAAGCAAACATAGAAAACATAGATACAAATGCACTCAATAGTATTATAGGCAGTACATACCAAATAAACCCAAATGCCATCGTGTTTTTCCAAAATTCTCAATCTGGATATCTAATTTTGTAGTTTAGGGTTCGTACTATATTAATCTAAAACACCTTTCAGATTTAGGTTTCAAACCTTTTGCAATTCAATTCCAAAATTATAATCAATAACAATCAATCAACTTAAACAAATCATAGAATTAAACTCTAGATCTGATACCATTGTTGGAAAATAGGGTTGAGATTCGATTTCGACTGTAATGGAATAATCGCAAACTACTTCATGACTTTTGATTTCCTAAAAATCAAGATCTATTTAATTCTATAAAATGGTTTAACACATATCAAAATAAAGCGAAAACTTAATTCGTATCTTATTCTAAAGTTTGATCTTTATCTTGCTGTATCACTCGAATCATTTTCGGAATTGATCCATCTCAACCGCCATAGCCGTACAAATGTCTAACTTCTAATGGTATCCACAGAATAGGTTGAGAGAACTCTGTAACTCTTACAAAGGGAGGTTAAACAAAAAGTGCTAGCTCAATAGAACTTAAGCCTATTTATAATAAGCTTTGGACATTTTAGTAATTTAATTGAAATTAAATTCTAATTTCAATTAAACTTTATGATTTAATATCTCATATTTAATCATAAAGTTTCTTAAACCACTACAAGAATGTTTGGATTTATCGACGGATAAAACCGATGCTAAATCTAAGTATTCCGTCGATATTAATATTTACCGACAGAATTAAACGACCAACAAAATCGTTGTCAATACGGATGTAAGTAACTTTAACAACATAATATCAAATGCTTTTCAACCGGTAAACACTGTTGATGGAATTATGGAAACTGTCAGTATATCAGCGTAAATTTACTGACGGATTAACAGAAGCGGTTGGTGTTGGACCCTAAAATTTTTGTCTTTAAGTTAAGCAAGATTTAAAAATAATTTGAGGTCTAGATAGATTTAATTTTTGGAGTTATATTAATGTCAATGTTAGTATGATTTATTGAATGGGTAAGTGGAATTAAAGTGTTAATGTAATAAGGATGTTCAAGGGCATTTTTGGGAGATCACTTAAGCATTAAAAAACATAAGCTATAAGGAAGGGTAAAATGGATTTTTTGGACTCATTAAGGGTAGAAATGGAAGAAGGATAAGTTCTCTTGCTTGTTTAGAAGAGAAAAACATGAATTGAAGGGGAAGAAGAGTGAAAAATGAAAATAAGAGAGAAGAAGAGATGTTTCGGTGAAAGAAGAAAAGAAGAGAAATCAAGTTCGTTAAGGTAGGTTAACCATCATTTCTTCTTGCTTTATTGAAGAACTGGGTTGTGTTGACGATAAAAGAGTTAGAGAGAAAAAAAGGGTTTGTGTTGGAAGAAGATGAATTAGGAGAACCCAATTGATTTTAGAGTTTCTAAATTAGTTCTTAGGTTTTCTATCCTAGATGGACTATGGGTAGGTTAAATTTGAGCTGAATTTGTGTTTGTTGCAATTTTTGTGATTTTTGAAGTTTAAGAATTTTATTGGAATGTTGTTTTGAATGGAACCTTAGTTGTTTTAGGAAACCAAGGTAATCCTACATAAGCGCAACGGGAAGGGCAAGCTTGACTTGGATTTTCGCAAGCTAATTAGGTGGGTAATACATTTATAGTTATTTGTAATTGGGCAAGTTCTTGCCTATGTGTGTGTATGTTGATTTGCTTGAATTTGAAATTTTTGTGAATGTTTGGAAATGCATGAGGCATTATGATTATGTTATACCTTGAAAGAGGTTATAACATTTTGACTTAGATGAAAATAAGAAAAAGTATGAAAGTATAAGCATATGATTGAATTGAGCCTAAATTTTCTATTAATTGGGCAAGAGATCTTGAGAATTCGGACTCGTTTTGTTCATGGAATAAATTTTGGTTTCTCCGTTTCATTCCATAAAACTCTCAAGCCATTTGTTTGTGCATTGCATCTTTAAATTGTTGAGTATGGTGCATAATTGCGTGTTATGTTTAATGGCTGAAGTCGATGCTGTGTGTTATAAGTTTAAGCTAAATTGATTAAATGCTTAAATTGCTAGAATAGATTGAGAATGCTCGAGCAGCTAGATATAGAAGTAAATATGCTGGAATATGTGGTCAATTTCCAATGGATATAATTATATTGGCCACTAAGTTGTGTAGCTCACCCCATTAATCCCCCCTCAAGTGCAGAACGAGAAGATTAGCAATACTTGTAAGGCATCGTAAACTCTAAGATATTAGAAACTTTTTTAACTAAGTTAGTTTGATCCTTTTTTTTAATGTTTTTGGATAGCTTTATGAGCATGTGAACCATTGAGCATCCAATGTATTTTGTATTTTGTGTTAAGCCTTTGATTATAATGTTAATATGAAATTAAAGTTATGTATGAACTTCTTTTGATTTAGCGATGAGTTTAGAATTGAAAAGTTTCCATCATGTATGTGCTCATTTATCTTGTAGTGGTACATTTCATATTTCAAGTCTTTCATAGGTGTAGAAATTGTATGCTGACTTCAGGGGAAAAACTAGACTAATTTAGGCAAAATTAGTCAAAGTTGCCTTTTGGAAAGTTGTAGCTTATCTTTCTAACTTTCCAACGGTATATAGTATGAAATTTTTAGACATTGGAGACGAAAGTTATAGTCCTTATAAGTGGAGATGCTCAGGAGTGTAGATTGTATCATCTGTGATGGCGTGTATCATCTGGTGATGACGTGTATCATCTGGTGATGGCGTGTTGTCTGGTGATGATATGTATTGTCTGGTGATTGCGTGTCATTTGGTGATGACATGTTGTCTGGTGATGACGTGTATCTTCTGTGCACTGTTCATCTTACATCTTCTGGTTAATTTTTTACCCTCTAGATGAAAAAATCTCACTTTAGTGTCTTCGTAAAAGTTGTAGATCTAGGAGTCCTCTTTCAAATCATCCAAAGAACATCTTAATCCAATATTTCTAGAGAAAGTTATGAAAATTTTTCCGATTCATCTAACCCTATTGTTTGGTTCAATTTTGACCCTATAAATGAAGGAATCTATCTTTAAGTCTTCATGAACATTGTAGATTATGAAGTTCTCTTTCGAACCATCCAAAGAACACCTTAATCCAATATCTCTAGAGAAAGTTATGACAATTGTTTCGATTCGTCTAACCCTTCATCTGGTTTCATCTGACCCTATTGTCTGGTTCAATTTTTGACCCTCTAGATGGCAAAATCTCACTTTAGTGTCTTCATAAAAGTTGTAGATCTAGGAGTTCTCTTCAAAAATTTCTAAAGAACACCTTAATCTGATATCTTTAGAGAATGTTATGCTAATTGTCCTGAAATAGTTTCAATATGGTTGAGGACAAGTACTGTTTCAATTTAATGACTTTGAATGTTGGGCTTCAGATGCAGGGGTCTAGTAATCAGTAAATAAAATGGACAACTTACCGACGGTATATGATGTTCTATTGATACTATGTAAATAATTTTTCGATGGTGTCCTTATTCCATCGGTAATATGTGAGTATGTTTTCCGACGGTTTTCTCTATTCCGTTGGTAATTGAAAGTTAGAATTTTTTTAAATCTCGACATTAACATTTGTTTAGTGATCTTATAAAAAATGCATAATTTCAATAGTTTTGAATTATTTGTGCATATTAATTTAATTTGTGTATACATAAAATTTGTTGAAACAGAAGTTAATTGGTACTATAAAGTTCAAAATTTGTTGAGTGATAATAAAAACATTTGAGTTTACATAACATATCTTTGTAATTCAAAGCAAATGACTACAACAATCCTAATGTCCTAGCGATGGAGGGTGCTCAGAGGTGCTACCCTCCCTTTCTGCTACTCTAGCTCCTGTCTCAGTTAAGCCATCTGCTCCATTTGCTCTTACATGTGACATTTTTTAAAATGTCACAAATTATATTCTGCAATGTTTTTGACATTTTTTGACGTTTTTTAAACATCGCGGATTGTCTTATTTTCTTTTAGTGGCTTCTTTCTTTAATGTTTCTTCAATGGTTAAGACAATAATTCAGTATATCATTCATAAGTTTTTCTAAAACTTATATATGAATTTTTCCAATCATCATGTTGCTTCACGAACCATCATGCTGGTTCATGAATCATCATGATGGTTTACTAATCATTATGATGATTTAGTTTTGAAAAAAAGAGGGAAAGGGTCTTTGACCCATTTGAGTTCCATCATTTAATACCCAATAACCATTATCTTGGGTGCTTTTCATGGGACTTAAATCTATAAGTTACATGGGACATTAAATAATCTAACAATCTCCTAATTGGTCTATGTTACGACCTGGTGATCCAACAATAAAACTTTAAGTGCACACAATACATAGAATCGATCAAGTCATCCTTAATTAAATTAAGCTGATGGGATCATGTCAGTCACAAGTTATATAACATGATTCCTTTCATGTATCATAGAATCAACTCAACTCAACAAACTTTAAGTGTATAATACGGCAATTGTTATCTCACAAATAATAATTATTGTATACAACATAATATAGATAACTAGTAAGTGAGCAAAAACATATGACTATAATTGAATTCACAAGTGTCATAACAATTCGAGCAATACAATGATATGTATATATACATGTTAGAATACTAAACTAACAAGGACTTATCTATAAGGCCCATCCGTTCAACATGACCAATAAATATTTTAGGAGGTAAGCTTTTTGTTAACGGATCCGCTTTCATGAGATCGGTACCAATATGCTCAATTGACACTTTATGTTTTTTCACTTCTTCTTTCACAGACAAATACTTCAAATCTATATGTTTTGCACCTTTTGAATATTTTTCATTCTTAGAGAAAAATACGGTTGTGGAATTATCACAATAAATTCTTAATGGTCTGGTAATACTGTTGACAAGACCAAGACCTAAGATAAAGTTCCACGCTCACATTCCATGAACTGTGACCTCAAAGCATGCCACAAATTTAGCCTTTATAGTGGAAGTAGCAATGATATACTACTTTTCACTTTTCCACGAAGCTACTCCTCCAGTTAATAGGAAAATGTAAACGAATATAGATTTCCGTGAGTTTACACAATTGACATAGTCTAAATCCGAATAACCTATCATTTCGAGATGGGTTGATTTTCTATATGTGAGCATATAGTCCCTAGTGTCTTGTAGGTATCTAAGGACTTTCTTTGTAGCTTTCCAGTGGTCCACTCCAGAATTGTTTTGATATCGTCTTAGCATTCCAATAGCAAAACTGATATCTGGCCTAATGCATGTTTGAGTATACATTAAGCTCTCAACTACTGATGCATAAGGAATAGACTCTATGTCCTTACGTTACAAATCATTTCATGGACATTACATTAGACTAAATTTGTCTCTTTTCTGAATTGGAACCATCCTTGTGGAGCATTTTTTCATTTGAAATCTTTCTAATAATTTCTTGATATAACCTTTTTGAGACAATCCTAACTGTCCTTGTGATCTATCCCAAAATATTTCTATTCCTATCGCATAGGATGCCTCACCCATATCTTTCATTTCAAAATATTAGAAAGAAAATTCTTTACATCATGTAACAAAACAATATTATTAGCAACAAGATAGATATCGTCAACATATAGGACTAATATAATGAATTTTCTTCCGCTAACCTTCATATAGATACATTGATCAACGGTGTTTTCTACAAAACCATAAGATGCGATGATATCATTAGACTTAAGATACCATTGTCGAGAAGCTTACTTTAGTCTATATATAGACTTTTTTAATTTACACACTAATCGTTCCTTTCCTGTAGTCATGAAAACTTCCAGTTGATCTATGTATACTTCTTCTTCCAAGTCACCATTTAGAAAGGATTACGTCCATTTGGTAAAGGTCTAAATCATAATGAACCACCAATTCCATAACAATTCTTAAGGAGTCCTTCTTTGAAACTGGAGAGATGGTCTCTTTATAGTCAATACCATCCTTTTGAGTGTAACCTTTGGCAACAAGTCTGGCTTTATACCTTTCAATGTTTC
>JANZLD010023652.1:0-10498 GCA_026413575.1 Erythroxylum carthagenense
AACCCGAACACACCTAAACTTTGACTGATCATAACTTTCACTCCCGATATCGAAAAATTACAAACTTTATGGCTACAAAAAGCTCTTAACATAATCTACAAGTTTTATGTAGACCATTTTATCAAATTTTGCCTAAATCAAAAGTCAACTCTCAAAGGCCAAAAAGTCAATCTTTTTACAATTTTTCATATTTTCACTCTTTTTCCCATTAGTTCTTGCTATTAAACTTAATTTCAATCAACTCATCCACTTTTGAATATTTCTTATTTTCACTTAAAAATCGGGGTCCAATAGGTAGGATAGTTTACTTCATGTTTCCTTAATTGTCTGGAAGTGTAGGCAATTATCCTCTCGTTCTGCATCAATACACAGCCTAAACCAATTTTGAAGGCATCACAATATATCACATAATCACCTTGCCTTGAAAGCAAAGTTAAAACTGGAGCTGATGTGAGACATTTCTTAAGCTTTCGAACACTTTGCTCACAGTAATCATCCCACTTAGATTTAACTTATTTTCGTGTAAACCTCGTCAGTGGAGTAGCTATCTTAGAAAAATCTCTTACAAATCGTCTATAATAACCAGCCATACCTAAGAAACTTCGTACGTCGGTAAAATTAGTAGGTCTAGGCCAATTAGATACTGCTTTCGTCTTCTAAGGATCTACTTGAATCCCTTCTTTACTAACTATATGTCCTAGGAAACCAACTTAGTCTAGCCAGAACTCACACTTTGCCAACTTGGTATATAACTGGATATCTCATAAGGATTTGTAACACCATTGCCAAAAATTTTTTCATATTTTTCTTAACTCTCGGAATATACCAATATGTCATCAATGAAAACCACAATAATTTTTCCAAATACAACTTAAAGATTCTATTTATCAAATCCATAAAGGCAGCTGGTGCATTCGTTAAACAAAAAGGAAGCACCAGGAACTCATAGTGTCCATATTTGGTTCTAAAAGCAGTTTCAGCACATCCTCTTTTCGGATCCTCAACTGATGATACCCAGATTAGAGATCAATCTTAGAGAAATGACTTGCTCCCTGTAATTGTTCAAACAGATCATCAATCCGGGGAAGTGGGTATTTATTCTTAATAGTTACTTTATTCAACTACCTATAATCTATGTATAACCATAGGGATTCATCTTTCTTCTTAACAAATAAAACTGACGCACCCCACGGTGAACTATTGGGTTTAATAAACCCTTTATCAAGCAGTTCTTGCAATTGCTCCTTTAACTCTTTTAGTTCTATAGGTGCCCTTCTGTAAGGAGTAATTAAGATAAGGTTTATACCAGTAAGGAGTTCTATATTAAACTCTATTTCTCTTTCTGTTGGTAATCCAAGCAAATCTTATGGAAACACATTTGAAAAATCCCTTACTATATGGATCTGCTGTATCTCACTGATCTCCCTTTTGGAATCCCTAACATAAGCTACATACCCTTGACATCCATTTTTTAGAAGTCTTTGGGCTTACATGGCTGATATTTTGTTAACAGGAAACCCAATTTGGTCACCCTGATATAACACTTCTATTTCTGGATCATGCTTAAGTATAATGTTTTTGGCATAACAATCTATTGTAGCATGGTGATTTGATAACCAGTTCATACCTAAGATAATATCAAATTCTAATACTGCCAACTCGATCAAATTTGTCATAAATTTTCTACCCTCCATTTCCACTACACATGAGGGGTAAACAGATTTCATTTCAATAGTTTCCCCTAAGGGTGTAACTATGAATAAAGGGTCTTTCATTAATTCTCTCTCTTTATCTAGCTTTCTGGCCAAACTCGACGCTATAAATGAATGAGTAGCACCTGAGTCAAATAGCACTTTAGCATTCTTGTTCTGAATAAGGATTATACCTATATCAATATTGTTTTATCATCATAATTAAAGAAAAATCATATCTTTTATCATAATAGAGCATAGACATTTTATGCAATTTAATTGAATATCAACAGGTTTGCATAGGATTACCTGTTACAGCTATATTGGAGGCCTATGCTTCTTAAGGATTTACTGCAAATACTCTCCCCTGACCTCTATTTACTGGGGCTGGTGCTAGCATTTGCCTTGTATTCTGGGTGAAAGCTTGGCCTTGAGGTCTATCTCTACCAGCTGGGCCTCTATTAGTAGGTCTATCTATCTGCACAATAGTTTGTGAAACTGAGGGTGGAGCTGCTTTGTTTTCTTGCATTGGGTAGTCTTTAATGAAGTGCCCTTGTTGTCCACACCTATAACAACCTCTAAACCCGATTCTATAAGGTCCATGATGATTTTTCCATAAATATTACAAGCAACTCTCGTCTGTGGCTATGCTAGAGGTTGACGTGATCTATTCTTAGCTGGGTTCTATGTACTACTAGGTGCTGACAATACTACTGCATCTGTATTTCTACCTCTTCCTTGACCCCTCTATGCAATTCTGGAGGAACAATCTGTTCTGTTTATTTTGTTTGTCTCATCTAAGAGCTATCTCTTTCTCTATGGCCTCTACTGCTCTGGCCTTTACCTTTCTTTCTCCATTCTCTTTCTGCTCTCCCCTCTTTAAACTTTGCTTCCACTTGTCGAGTCTTATCAATAAACCTTGACAAATTGGGGAAGTCAATAGCTGCAATAGAACTATACAAGGAAGGTATGAGTCCCAACTTGTATCTTTCCATTTTTGTAGCTTCAGTAGGTACTATTGTTGTAGCAAATTTGCATAAGCATAGAAATTCACTTGCATAATCATCTGCACTTATACCAAAGCTTTATCTGAGCCTTTCAAATTACAGGGCTTGATTTTGTCTTTCATATGGAGAAATAAAGTCATCAATTAATGTTTGTTTAAAGAATTCCCAGGTCGGAGGATTCCCACTATATAATTGATCCTTGATACTCCTCTAGAACCATTCCCATGCATTCTTTGTCAATGTAACCCCCACTAATTCTATGATCAGTGCATCAGAGCAAGTCAATCTCTGAACCATTTTCTCAATATGACTAATAAACTCTTGGGGATCCTCATATCTCTCATCACTAAACTCAGGGGTTTGTAATTTCAAGAAATCATTGATACTTACCCCTTCATTATCTAAAGCTCCCTAGGTAATCCTTTTGGCATTTGCACTGGCTGTGGTGGTGCAAGAGCAACTTCAGGTACACCCTGAGCTCTTTCTCTCTCTCTTTCTCCAAGTATTCTTACTTCTTCTCTTAATTCTAGAATCTCTTACTTTTCCCTTAAGGCTCGGTTCTTTGCTTCTAAGGCTTCTATTCTTTGTTTAAGGTTCTATCATCTTCCCCTCGAGTAACTGAGGGTTCAGGTTCATTTTCTATTTTTGATCTCCTTCTAGTTATAGGTGGAGATCTTTCTTCTGGTTGTTCTTACTATATGGATTCGACATCAGGTGTAACAGTTGGAATTTCCCTCCTTCTAGGACGACCTCGTCCTCATTAAGGAGGTGTTCTTCCTCTAGGAGGCATCTCAATTATGGAGAAAATTAAAATTATTTAGATACAATGATTTATCAAAGTAACATGCTAATGACATGATGTCCTATGCTCCATGGTGTCATGCTCATGCAATAATATCATATGCATGTATCATATCATATACATATATACATTTTATTCTCATTCACTATGCTTTTTCAACATTCTCTTCATCTTTATTTTTCTCACACACATCCTTACTTTTATGAGACCTTTGGCTCTGATACCCTTTGACATGACCCTCCTTTTGGGAATGTATTGGCACTAGAGAATGGGTAGGCTTAATGCCACCAAAACCCGTAGTAAGCCTAACTTTTCTATATTCTACTGAAAATCTAACGTCACCCATTTGTTTGTCTGATTAATTATTCATATACCTGCTTAACAGTTTTGAATAAAGGAAGGATCTAAATCTATAATTCTAACATACGTTATCCATTTATAATCTGTCAATCTATGATCATCTCATATCATCAAATGACATCATTCTCAATAACATAGTCTATCCATACATTTATCAGGTACATATGATTATGACAAACCATAGAGCAGCTATAAGCATCTACAATTTACATCATGTCAAAAAATTACTTGTCTGATTATCCAATCGAGTCTCAAAAGACTTGGATTTCTCTCTCGTACGATCTCCTAATCTCCTGAAATGATAACAATGAGAGGTGAGCGTATAGCACGACTCAGTGAAATATAAATATGATACCATGCTTGTGAGGCTAGGTAACACAAGGCTAACTTCACAAGAATGGTTTTTGGCATTCTAAGCAACAATATATGGTTTCAATGAATAAATTGGTAGTAATTTCAAATGCGGCAATCATATAAGTATCAATAATAAATCTTTATAAGAATTGTTCTATTATAAAAATGAATATGGTTTCTGAATTCTTTTCTAAGTTCTGGGTTCTTTAATGAGTTCTGTGTTCTTTCTTTGGTAGAGTTCTACAGGATTTCTAATTATGAGCTTTCTTATTTCTGAGTTCTGATTTTTTGAATTCCTTAGGAAGAGACAGAGGCATGTTAGTACGGTGTATCTCCCCTTTTTTTTTTATTCTAGACAAGGTTGGCCTAACCCTACCCCTGGAGGCTTGCCCTCTTCAGGTAGGATTCGAATCTAAACCATTACCGATGGGTTACCTATATGCACATGGTCTAATAATATACTCCATTAGCTAGGTATCCTGTGAACACATCAATCATGGCTAACAAGACAAACATGATTCATCGAAGAATTGCAATTAATAGGTTCAACATAATAAGGGAACCAAAAGATGCAAAGAATCTAAATATCATCTGGTCAATCTGGCATACAACATGCTAGACTCAATCACATGGAGTAATACATCAAATAATTCATATAGATTCGAGAACAATTCAACAAGCTGCAAGATTAAAAAAAAGGATTACTACACAAGTATAGTAGCATGATTATACTCACCTCGACTATCTCAGGGATTCTGATCTCTTTTCTAATTTTCTTGAACTTGAGAGGTACTAGGTCTGACTTCTAGTTCTATTCCTCGTCTACATTCACAAGCTATTGGGTAACATGTATAAAAATTACATATACCCGCATTAGTCATTTTTACAAAATTCTCATTTCTTAACATATATGATTATACATTTATATTTTCTTCTCTAATCGTCAAATTGGTTTCAAGCCAATTTTCCCTTGAAATTAGGATTCTTGGACTTCATTATGTCCAAACTTGGCTCACAATTTTGAGTACCTGATTCTTTATGTCTTAATTACCTTAATCATACTTGAACCTATTCGGTTTCACTAATTCATCCACATAGGTCTCATTCACGAAGGTATAGCTTTTTCTACATAGCTACAATGTTTTTCAAAATTTCCATACCTCTAGTTAACACATAAATTCACATTTTTTCTTTTATGACCATTTTCTAATTCGGTTATTAAGGCTTCCAAATATCCCATTTACAGTCAGCCTTAATATTTTGTCACGAGTTAGACCCTTCCTGAATAAAATCATTATAACTTATTCATTGCTTATCCAATTGAGGTGATTCAAATTTACATTTTCAATAGACTCATATGGATATCACATATCCAAAGATGGCTAAAAAATGATGTAACTGGGGTTTATTGTGATTTTTATAAGTCTGTTCTATTTCTATTCTCTTCTGTGTCACTAAGGTCAGTAACACCCTTTACTTATTTATCCATATCTCACAGGATACTCATCCAATTAAAATTAAATTTCTAGAGCACTTAGATGACACATTTTTGAGCATTTCATAATAAGAACTCATTATCTAATTCTGAATTTAAAGTCCTCAAACAATTAACTTTCATTTTGTGTTTCAATCTTGCTAGTATTTCGAACCAGTTTCAATCAGGGACTTATATCTCACTTGTTTGGCTCACCCTAAATTCGAAGAAAATTTTCAAGATACAGATATCTACAACTTTTAATTTTTGAGTTTCTCCAAATTCACACATTAGACAACTCATAAAAATATATAAGAAGGACCTACGAATCTGCCTCCTTTGGCAGCTTTGAAAATTTCCTCATGTTAATTAGTCATTAGACATCAAAAAATAAGAATCCATCATCAAAATCATTAAACCCATAAGTTTCATCAAGTAGGTTTCATAGCTATGGCAAAAGAAGGTGAGAAACTAAATTCCAATTGGTAGAATCAAGTATCAAGATCGAGGCTTACCATTTTGTATCGATTGATCGACTTGATTCTCCTTCACTTTCTTGTTACAAAGCTTGAAAATTTTGAGAGAGAAGCTTCCATAATGAATTTGTAAGTGAGGGAGGAGGAAGACAAGTTTTTGTCTTATTTACATTTAGCTTCCCTTATAAGCCACTCTTTTTATTATTTACAAAAATGCCCCTCTTGTACTTGTTCTTTAAAATATGCTCATACAATTTCCTGTGACGATCAAAAAAGTCTCAAACATCATTAATTTGATGTCACAAAAAATTATGATTCACTGTATTGGTTTTAATGACATTAGTCTCAAATACTGATTTGTATATCGATTTTTTTTGTAAATCAGATACTGGGTGTTACAACTTGATTGCGCTGCTGGTTCACTGTCGCTGAATCTTTTATGAAGACATTGTCTGACTGTTGAAGAAGATTCAACAATATCTTCTGAAATTATAAAGAAACAAAGTATGTTAGCTATACGATATATAAGGAATTTTTTTTGATAAAATGCTAAATAGATAAATAAAGATATCATATAATAAATGCTAAAAAGCAGTTAACATATTTTGATAAAGATAAAAATGGAAAAATTGAATGAATAAATAAGGAAAAATACAAATTGATTGAAATTTGATTATCTTTTCCAACGGAAGTTGATAAATAAGGAAAAATACAAATTGATTGAAATTTGATTATCTTTTCCAACGAAAGTTGAAGCCTTTTCTAATTTGTCACCATCGATTTGATGGTAATACATAACAGTGAACCATTGTCTTTCATTCGACAAGGGAACGTGTGCAGGTTTGATATGAAAAAGAAATGTCTTGTTTTTTTAATTTTGCGTACACTTTTTCCAGAGGAAGTTCCATATTCTTATTATGGAAAGGCAAAAATGTTAATTATTAGCCATATAATAAAGATATTATAATTATTGCTATATTAAATTGCATCTGTAATAAGTCAAAAAAGTATAACCTGGTAATAATATTCCATAGCTTCAATTGCAATAAACTTGAGAAGTTTTTCAGCAAGTTCGCTAAAAATAAAAGCTGTGATAGTCCCTGTTTCATCAGTCAAATCTATGTTATAATGGCATCTATATTTGCCATAAAAAGTTAATTAGAATATATATGTTAATTAGATATATTAAAAAGTTGTATAACAACTAGATCTACTTCATGGGTGAAGAATTGTCAAGGGTGTGAGTTAGAAGTCATACTCGTGAAGAAGGTAGGTGCCACGAGTGTGAGTTATATGTCACACTCATGAAGAAGGTGTCACGGGCGTGACTTAAGTCACACCCGTGAAGAAGGTCTCATGGGTGTGATTTAGCATGTCATAACCGTGACATCCAAATACAAAACGTTAAAACGTTAGAAAAAAAATCTGTACATATAAAGTGCACAAGAAGAATAAGGCAATGAATTGAAAATAGAAAAGGAAAACATGGGTTTAGTAAGAAGTTTTTCTCTACAAGAATTACTGGTGCATGGAACTCCATAATTAGCAGCTATAGAACGAAAGCATTTCTTACATGCCATATGCCAGTACGTTTGCAAGATGTGTTGAAAGGAAATATTAACTTTAATCCATGTTGTTTGCAAATATATAATAAGATTTTTATTAAATAAATCAATATCAAATAAGCAACGTTCATGAGAATATAAAATTTACTGTGTTTGTTAATATAACAAAATACATGTAACAAAGCATACCTTTGAGAAAGGAGCTTAATCATACATTTAACAAAAAAAATAAAGAAAAAAGTAATCATCATATTAACGAAGCACAAACCTAATGAAATTTTATATAATAATTTTTTTTCACAAAATTAGACATTCCTGAACAACTTAAAAAATAAGAATAGTTGTGGATATGACGTAAATAATAATTCCTAGTAAGAATAAACAATAAGAAAACCTAAAAAAATTAAGGTGAAATGTGATTAGGAAAAACAATTTCAGGAAATGAAATATTTAAAAGACTAATTGTGGATATGACGTAATAGTTATGCAAATGAAAACTTTTTAAAATTGTTTATCACATAATAACTACAAAAATAAATTCGAGAATTCTATTTAATGCTAGATAGGACAAAAACCTTATCATTATATAAAAAACATCAAATAACATTAATATAATCATATGTAGGTGATTCTCAACTTTTTATTGTTATAATATATGAAAAATAAGTTTTTTAAATAATAATTTTTCATATTTGAGAAATAAGTGGATTAAGTAGCATATGAAATTATAACTATGTATATTTATTAAATCTTGATGAAATAAATATTTTAATAATGATTTTTAATTAAGAATATTAATTTAATAAATAAAACACACGGCTCGTATGATGCAAAGGGAATAAGTCATAATTAATAATTATCATAAATTGCAATGGTGACTAACAATATATAATTAATAATTATAATAATTTAAATCAATTTTTAATTAAATTAACTTAATATTAAAAGAGACGATTATGACTTTTTAATATATAGAGTAACAATTAACAAGAATTTTCAAGAAAAAGTTTGAATTTGTATATGATTACAGTGAGAGAAGAAATAGATAAAAAGAAAATAAAAGTTTACAATAGTAAAAGTTGATCATAAAAAAAACACACAACTATGACTTATTGGTCACAACTGTGAATGCTTTAATATACATTAGTAACTAATAACTAATAACTAATAACTTAAATAATCATAATTTTCTTAAAAAATCCACTTCCAGCTGATGGTTAAAATTTTCATATAATAGTTGACGAAAAATAAACATTTGCGTCTTATAAATATCATCAGAATATTATCTAAAAAATCTAAAAATTAACACAATATAGTCGTAAAAATGTAATATCTATTATATATTCATATAAACATGAATATCATAGATGTGATACATTCAATGACACCCTTGAGATCTTCGATTTGAATACAGAAAGTGATAAAAATTTAATAGACCGAATATTCAGAATTAGAATCAAATAATTAAATCAACTTTGTTAATAACTCCAGATGACTATTTAAATTTTGGTATAATAGTTGATGGGGAAAAAAGTATAAAACAGTTGCATTTTATATTTCACAAAAGATGGAGAATTGTGATATCAGAAGTTAGGTTACAAAAGTTAAGTTAGACAAGGAAATATAAAGATGTTGCTTGATTGATTTAGTATGGAAATAATTATCATGTCACTTCTTTTAATTAGAAAGCGGCTAATTATAAAAGATGACGTGGCGTGATTGATTGATAGATTAACATGTCATTTAAAAAGATTTAATTTTTAACACCTCAATAAATATATTATAATTAATTAGTTAATAAATTTGTTTATTAATGATAATTTTCAAGATATTTAATTTTAATATATATGTGTGTCACAAGTGCATAATATATTATAATTAATCAATGAATTAAGGATCATTTGGTTAACGAATTAAATAAATATTTTTAATTAATTAATTGATATTATCAGAATTATTATCGTTATTATTAATGACGCTGTGAATTTTCAACTTTGAATTTTGAATTTTGATTATCAATCATGGAATAAATTTTGTCAAGTATTATTCGGTAATTGATAGACATTATTATTATTATTATTATTATTATTATTATTATTATTATTATTATTATTATTATTATTATTAATTTTAATTTTTATTTTTATTAACAGTCATAGTCTTGCATATTTATATATATACATAATATATAATAATTTAATTAATTAGTATCTAATCGATGAATTTAATAATTATTTTAATTTATTGTTATTATTATTATTATTATTGGCGTGAATTGTCACGATTGTGACTTAATTTATATATATACATAATATATAATAATTTAATTAATTATTATTTAATCAATAAATTCAATAATTATTTTAATTAATTGTTATTATTCTTATTACTATTGCAGTAATAGCTGAGACTTGTTAAGTCACAGCCGTGTGTATATATACATAATATATTATAATTATTATAATTAATAATTAATTCAATAATTATTATAATTAATTGATATTATTATTATCATCATTCCTAAATGGCGATAGCTGTGACTCGTTAATTCACTGCTTTACATACGTACATATATACATATTATATTGTAATTCTTAGTAAATAAATTTGTTTATTATCATTATTGTTATTATTATTGAGGCTATAAATTGTCGTTACAATTATTATTATTACTTGTTAGACCCCGAATTGTTTTTTTTATGATGTCATTAAGCATGAATTTCGCTAATTATGTGTTTATGGCTTAATTTGATTAAATTGGGCATGATA
>JANZLD010023749.1:0-10493 GCA_026413575.1 Erythroxylum carthagenense
TTCTTGCTGAGTATTAGTCCGACTAAATACATGGACTTGCTTCAAACAAGCACATAGTGTGCAAAGAAAAAAGAGGAAAAAACACACAAGAAAGCTTACTGTACCTTAATCTCCACCGAAAGACTCTTGTGGGGGACAGGGAAAGGCTGTACTAAAGTGTCCATCACCGTGTTCTTATTCTTCTTCCGATTTTTTTCTTCTGGAAGGAGGCGGCAAAAGGAAGAAGAGTCAAGGCTCCGTTCATCAGGGGATCAAATCCTCTGTACCGTAACCCTGTTATTTTAAATATTGTGGCAGTCAAACAGAATGGGCCTATTTTGATATTTAAATATTATTTTAAAATATTTAAAATAATATTTTTAATTATATTTAAAATAATATGTTAATTTTTATATAATTAAAATTAAGCTTTCTATTATAATTTTAACTTAATATCCAAATTTATTAAGATTAATATAATAATATTTTATTTTAATAAATTTTAAATAAAAATAAAATATTTTTCAGTTTCACCTTTCTTTCAACTTTTTTGAATTTATATTTCAAAATTAGTATTTTTTATTATTTTAAGATCTATTTTTGTAATATATAATACAAGAATTAACTAAAATTTAAGAGTATATCTAAATATAAATATGTATTTAGTACAAATATTTTTGTCAAATATAATATGTACTAATTACAACAAGATACACAACACTAAATTATTTAATAATTAATGCATGTTTTTAATTAACAATTAAACTTTAATTTTTATCATCGTAATAAATACAATTTAGTTTGAGCAAAACATCAATCATTCATACAATTTTTTAATACAAGTATATTAACTTAATAATAAATCGTGAACTTATAGCTTCTTAATTCTTATGCACAAGGCTTAGCATGCAAGGAAGTGGTGATCAATACATCTATGGTGTATTTTGTATGCATTTGGTTTTACTCACACAAATCAATCTTTTTATCACTAAAATGCAGGAGAATATGAGTCTTATATATAGGAGAATGATGGTGAGTATTTAGGAGTTATGTTACTTCGGCTGTAACAATATCGAGATTTGAAAAATGAAAATACGACTTCAATCATTGTTTATTAAATTGAGAGTAATTACTGATAAATACCTCTTCTTTTAGTTAATTTGCTCACATTTTACAATATTATTTTAGTTGTGTAACTTTTGTTTAATTTTTTCAACATTATAGATACAGATGTAGGTTATTAGATTTTTTTTGCTACTTGCAAATAATTTTCTAATTGAGAGTAAGAAACTTTATCTTTTATTTTTATTTTTAAAAATACCTTATCTTTTGTGTGGCATTTAAATTTTATAAAATTGTATAATATAATAAAATTTATATCTTTTTAATAATAGGTGAAACAATTTCAATAAAGAGATGATTACTTTGTTTTGCTATTTGAAAAAAAAACATATGGTTAAATTTTAATAAAAAAATTATAGTTTAAAATTAATTAAATATATTTTTAATATTTGTAGTGCACTGTATGCAACTTTTTTCAACTTGAGAGTTCATTGGGTAGATTTTCTTATACAATTTATTTCATAAAGAAGATAGAATATAAAAAGATGTTCACGTGTTTTTGTTTATAATTAAATCATATAGATTTACAAATTCATATTATAATAAAATGTTATAAACTGGACTTTTTTTTTGGTTTAGAATAAAATGGATATGTTTTACTAACAATCTAATTACATTGATTTTTATGAACTAAATTAAAAAAACAAGATGTTTAAAAACAAAAATTTAAATGAAAATTTGATGCACTTGTATTATATAAATTTAACAATCAAATTAGAAATTGATGCACTTGTATAAATTTTGTCTTCAAAAAAGCTAAGTTTTATGGGAAATTTGGACCCTTCTCTCTTCTAGTGATGCTTGTCAAGTGATTAATTATTCAAGCTTGTCAATTGTCATTAATACACCTTTAAGTCACTCCACATCTTAATCAGTTATGGTAACGGGTTGGACTGAGTTGAAAATCTAGCTTTGGGCCTAAACGGATTAAGCATATATTTTTAATTTTAAAATTATAATTAACCTTTTTTTACTTAAAAATATCAATGTTTTAAAAACCAAATAAAAATTTAAATCGATAAAACAAGAAGTTTAAGATTTAAAAAGTTCAATTAGTATTAGACTGTAATAAAATTGGTTAAAATTTTTAAAATATGATTAAAAGATATTGGCTTTATTTATTGAAGAATTTAAAGTTTAATTGAAAAAATATTATTAAATAAAAATTAATTAATTTATTTTAATTTATAAGATCTTATTAATTAATAATAATTAATTAATTAATTGATCAGTTTTTAACAATAAAAATTGTTAAAATAAATCGAACAAAAAAATTAGACAATTCAAGTCTTTACAATTAAACTAACCGAACAATTGCTTTTTTTAATCATTGTAAAACAACAACATTCTATTTTAAAATTTTAAACTTTGATTGAGGTGAAACAACTCAAACCTAACATAAATTGAAGCCAGATTAATCCGAATCGAACTCATTGACTTTCAATCAAGCCAAATTAATTCAATCAAACATCTCATGATCAAGGTCATCGAACGTAATAATTAATCTTTTATTAACAAAATGATCTCTCATTTATTTGGACTCATTTTATAAAATGTATTTTAGTTTAAATTGTTAACCTCTAGCATTATTTTCTGTTGAAAAACTTAGCAAATAATATAAAATATATTTCCCAAAAAAGTGAAAAAATTATACTCCTTCTTGTCCAAAGTAACTGTCATGTTAGAGATATGCACATTTATTAAGAAAGTTAGTGAGATGTTTGATATACCCTTATTAATTGCATGTTGAATTGCCATCTGTATAATTAAGATATAAGAGTAATTAAAGGGTAATTTTAGAAATAAAATTATAAACATGTATGAAAAATCGTAAATGACACTTATTTTGAATAATTAAAATTCACACTTATTTTGAATAGGAAGGAGTATTATATAATTTAATAAGGTATTAAGCAACATAATATCTGTCATTATTATTTGCATGATATATGATTTTAGTCGTCACATCCGTTTAAGTGTTATATCTTCTAAAACGACACAAAGATAGATCCAATATGATCATCCCGTTTTGATTTTTATCGCTACGGCTACCAATAAAAAAGGCAACACTTAAAACTTTCCATTTGTTTTCCTCCATTTTCTCACCAACCAATCACATTGAAAGGGACTCGAGGGCACGCACAATATATGCATACATAACTTTTCGTGATCAACCACGACATGTAGTAAGTGTACTAAAATAGAATTACCTTTTAAACATATTTATATGCAATGTTTTAAAATTTATGTAATATTTTAAAAATTAAATCAATAAATTAGTCAAACTTTAAAGATTGAATAAAATCAAAAAATTTAAAATATAATTAAAAAGAATATTTTTATTAATCAAATAATTTGTAAACTAATTTTAAAAATATTTTAAAAATAATTAATTAATTTTAATTTATAAAAATCCGTTAATTTATGAATATGTCGAATAATTAATAAATTGGTTGATTTCTATAATAACAATTATTGAATAAAATTAAAAATATTAAAATATAATTAAAAAATATTTTTATTAATCAAATAATTTGTAGCCTACTTTTAAAAAATATTTTAAAATTAAATAAATAAATAATTTTGATTTATAAAAATCCGTTAATTTATAAATATGTCGAATAATTAATAAATTGATTGATTTTTATAATAAAAATTATTGAAGTAAACGTAATAAAATTTTTAAACTAAATTAAAATTATAATTTATTCAAAATGAGTTAATTGCATTTTTCAATCATTGCTTATTAACATAATTGCTGTCGTGACTAATCTATTTCACTAATTAGAACGTGTCAAATATGGATATCTCGACCCCACTTGTTTATTTTTTAAGCATTATAGATAGGTAGAGGCCATGAAGTTAGAGAGAGGTGAATTTGACTTTAAAACAAAGTTATTTAGATTTAAGATTTATAAATATTATTTATATAATTAAATTAAAATAATATTGTTTGAAAATAAGATATTTAAATTATTGGTTAGTCTAAATCTAAAGCTATTCTTCAGAAAGTCTGTGAACCAATACAAGCAGATCACTTAAGGCCCTGTTTGGTTGAAGGGTTAGGGATGGAAGGGGATAAAATGTAACACACTTCTATCGTTTATTTGAGGGTTTCATAATGGAATAAAATGTGATGAAATAGAAGCAGAACCTTTCATGTTACGTTCCATTCCATCATAAACAGTGAAAATAAGAAATCTCCGATTCGGAGGGTTTAGGATGGAACGTAAACTAATAAATACATACTACCTAATATATCCTCAATAATTTTTCTTACTAATTATTTCTTCTAACCCTACCCAAACTCATTTATTATACTGTATACTTTATCATTTCTAGATTTCTCTTTCCGTTCTCCGTGTTCTACCATTTCTCATTCTTCTCGTGCTATTTATTGTTGGGGAGGCAGAAGAGAAGCTGGAAGACTTGGTCACCAGTGAGTCTTCCTCTTTGTCAAAACCTTCTTTTTATCTTATTTTTATTCATTGTCAAAAATTTTTTGAACAATATATTCCGTCGCTTTAATTATTAGATGCGTTTTGTTTTGAGTGAGGAGATTGTACTATGTTTTCCTTCACTTTACACATGGATTCACACATATGAGTCACCGAAGTGAACATTCTCTTTCAATCTCCCTTTCTGCGTAGTTAAACAAAGAGAGAAGCAACTGTAAATTTTGGGTATTTTTCAGTGTGGTTGTCTTCTTTGTCTTTGTTTTGCTATTATTTGCTAGAAATTTCAGTGGGGAAATGATTCAGATGAATCTTCTCTTTTAACATTACTTCTTGTTGCTTTTATAATACCATATATAAATGGACACATCTATGTCATATTTGTTATATTTTGATTTTCACAATCTAAAAACTACTCCTATTTACATATGGGTTCACACATATGAGTTCCATTGTTCACTTTCTCCCTTTCTGCATAGTTCAACAAAGAGAGGAGAGAAGCAACTGTGAATTTTGGATATTTTTTAATGTGGTTGTCTTCTTTGTCTTTGTTTTGCTATTACTTTGCTTGAAATTTCAATGGATGAATGATTCAGATGAAGCTTCCCTTTTAACATTGCTTCTTGTTGCTTTTATAACACCATATATAAATGTACATATTTATGGCATATTTGTTATATTTTGATTTTCACAATCCAAAAACTACTCATATTTTTTTATACATGAACGGTGAAGGTAATCGAATGAATAATCAAAAAGGAAAATTGATTCATATGCATCAATCAACGCTTGTTCATGTTGCTTGTCTTGTGATCTATTGGTGGGTGTTATGTAAGACACATGCGAACGACAAACTTCAAATGCTTATACCATCGGAGAGATTGCAATCAAGGGAGAGTATCATGCGAAGAATTTTATTTCATTCCAATGGTAGAAATATAATTAGCGTGCAGCCAAAACCATTTGGCGAATTATGTGATTTATTAGCTAGAAAAGGTGTGCTTCAGCCCACTGTACGTGCAACTGTTGAAGAACAAGTAGCGAAGTTTCTATACATATTAGGGCATAATGTTACCAATCGAGAGATTGCGTTCTTTTAGAGTCGATATGGGGAAACTGTAAGCCGTCATTTTCATAGCATTTTGAAAGCAGTTATACAACTAGAGGATATGTTTATAAGACAACCTGACGTATTAGAAATCCCATCGTAAATATTGAACAGTAGTAAATTCTACCATTTTTTAAGGTAATTTTCTTTTCTTAACTTAGTATAATTATATTAAACACAAATAATATTTGAGAATATTATACTTCAATGTCAGGATTGTGTTGGTGCAATTGATTGTACACATATCCGTGCGAAAGTACTTACTCGAGATGCTCCTAGATATAGTGGGAAAAAAGGATTATCAAACACAAAATATGTTGTGTGCTTGTTCTTTTGATATGAAGTTCATGTATGTATTGGCTGGGTGGAAAGGAACAACATCTAATTCATGAATTATGAAAAATGCACTAACTAGGCAGTTCTTACTTAAAATTCCCCAAGGTAAAAATAGGGCTCAAACTTTATTAACTGATAATGTCATAAATTACAATTTGACATAGTTTTATTCATGATAGGAAAATACTATCTTGTTGATGCTGGATTCATGTTAAGAAGTAGAATTATTACATCGTATAGAAGGGAACGATATCACTTGAAAGAATATTCAAGGAATCCTCCACGAAATGCTCGTTAATTATTTAATCATCGATATTCATCATTTCGTAACGTTATCGAAAGG
This sequence comes from Erythroxylum carthagenense, assembly GCA_026413575.1. Classification (NCBI taxonomy): domain Eukaryota; kingdom Viridiplantae; phylum Streptophyta; class Magnoliopsida; order Malpighiales; family Erythroxylaceae; genus Erythroxylum; species Erythroxylum carthagenense. The sequence goes on from JANZLD010023749.1 coordinate 6,344, forward strand.
GAATTTGGTTTGTTGAAAAAACGATTCCTGATTATAGCATCCACCACAGAACCATCACATGGCATTCAGACTCAAAAAAAAAAAATATTATGGCTTGTGTCATTCTGCACAATTTCTTAATTGGTGCAGATTCAGATGATCCATTTCTTAATGAAGAGTACGATGGAGAGGAAAATGACAACCAAGATGGGTATGAAAATGACGACGACGATGATGCACACAGTGGAGAAATTATACGAGATAACATGGCTGCTCATATGTGGGTTGATTGTACTTAGAATAGATATTGTTGCATCCCAATTAATTTAGATTTTTCATGATTTTATATTGCTTTTAAAAATATGTATTGGCTACTTGTATCTAAATATGATTTTATTTATTAGTGCTGTTAATGTTTTGACATCCAGTTGTGTCTTTGTAATGCTTATTCATTATTATGGCCTTTTATATTATTTGGAAAATTTTGAAGCTTCAATATTGTGTATGCTTTAATATAAATTTCAGATTTTGTAGTTAAAATTGTAACATAGAAAATGCCACCCTGAAGAGAGTCTTGCTTTTGGAATCAAGCTACGGATGATGCTTTGGTTGATGCATACTTGTACCAGCATCGACAAGGCAATCGTGTTGGTGGGACTTTCACTACGCATGCACCTGATACAATTAAAGCTGAATCAAAGGAAAATTTTCTAGATAAAGGAATCGATAAGGGAAAAATAAAAAATCGGAACAAGATTATTAAGTACAGTGGAGTAAGTGTTTTGATTTATTTTCAAATGGAGGTAGCAGGTTTGCATGGAGTCCATTAACAAATATGTGGACTGTTGAGTCAGAAGTGTGGGAGGCCTTGATATTAAAATCAACCAAAAAGATATTAATATAAAGCAAAAGTTCTCAACTTATATTTTTAACTTTTGTCTATTTTTTAAGAATTATATTTAATATTTAATATTAAAATATTATAAAATGATTATTTGTAATGCAATCATGTGGAAAAATTATTAAATTAAATTAAATTCAAAAGAATTTAGAATAAATTATGTGTGATACAATCTTATTAAATAATTAGATCTAATCTAACAAAATTTAGAAAAAAACATCATACTTGATAAACATTAATACTTAATTGTTAATTTTTATATTTCTTATACCTCAATTTCTTGTATATTTAAATCAAATTATGGAATAAGATTCGAAGCAAGATTGTAATTATAATTGTAGTTGCATAAATGTTTAAATATTATTGTGATTTATAGTAATTGCTTTATATACAATTATAATTATATTTATTTAATCTATAAATATCGTAATCATAATTAAAATGTGATTAGTAATTTAAAACTTTAATAAAGATCATAAATGTTAATTACATGTCTTCTACACCAATAGGTCATCAAGTGGGATGAATGATTGCACATCAAGGAAAATTTGTTTTGGAAAATAATCTGCATAAGCTCAACTTATGGACATAAGTACTTCCACCGTCAATTAAGTAAAGTTGTTATCCAGAGCTAGAAAAGACATTTGTGGCTCAACTCAAAAGAGCAAAGGTCAAGAAAATAACATAGCATGACTTGTCTGTTTTGTAAGTGTTTCACTTATGGTCATATACTTACACCGTCAAATCAGTAGAGTTGTTATCCAGACCTGGAAAAGACATTTGTCAAAACACCACAGGATCAAGAAAATAACATATCATGACTTGTCTATTTTATGAGACCACTTGGGAGACGACTTGGGCGAAGTGACTTTGACTAATTCCAATCTAACTAAAAATTATACTTTGGCCGGCTGTTCTCCAGTTATAGATAAGCAAATGTATGCTTCTCCTTCTCCAAAGCTTGCAATTCATTCAAGATAGCCCCATTCTCTTTGACTGTCACAATGAAGAATTGTAATAGATATCTCCTACTAGTAGCTGTAGTTGTTCTTGAGGTCTTCCTATTGTTAGGACACCATAGTTGTATTGCAAACAGGAAAGATTGCAATTCTTCTTGTGGAGATATATCTATTAGATTACCGTTTCGTTTGAGAACAGATCCTGGAAATTGTGGTTACAAATCCTTTGAACTTGATTGTGAAGACAACCACAAAACTATGCTATATCTGTCTTCTTCTGCAAAATATTACGTGTGCGAAATCAATTACACAGGCTTTAGCATTCAAGTTGTGGACACGGGTGTCCAAAAGGACAACTGCTCCTCACTTCCTCGCCATCCTATAACAAGGAATCTATTATTAGACTCTTCGAGTATGTATGAATTGTCTCTCGATTATCCTGAAGAATTGGTTTTTGTGCGATGTGTGAATCCAGTGGCACTGGATGTTATACATCATAAGGCACTAAGTGATCATGTGCAATATGTGGATAGTTCATCTTGCGTTAATGGAACGCATTATAATTATTCATCCTCCCACTCTTTACATGGTGAATATTCCTATGTAATCTTCGGTAGCTATCTTAGCGTGGCAGATTTGGAGGATTCATGCCGTGTAGAGAAGACGATGCTTCTGTCGGTTTCAAGTGAGGAGAGTTTGCTAAGAAATAGAAACAACTTAACCTATAAAGACGTCCATGATTCTCTGCTGTTTGGCTTCCGATTCTCTTTTCATTCATTTTGCTGCTCTAATTAGGACATTTATAATCCTTGCAACTTTGAAGGAGATGGTGCAATATGTGAAATTCCTACTTTTGGTAAGTTAATTCTCTTTTCCGCTTTCACTCTTTCTTTTATATTTTATCTCACGTGCTTATCATTAGTTCAAATTGTAGCCATTACTATTTTTGTAAATTTTGTTTGAAATAATGATCATTAAAATTTAAAGAAAATTTTAAAAAATCTATTTATATTATTATTTAAGAGAAAAATTGATTAAAATTGGCCATATTAATTCTTTAAAATCTAAGTAAAAAATATATATTTTAGTTATTATAAAAAAAGAGAAATATTATAAAAGACTTCTAGAAATTGAAAACTTATTAAAAAAATTTCTTCATTTTATCATATTTGTTTATGCATGTATACTAATTGTTTCATTTTAGTTTTATAAATGTTAATGTATTGGACCTGACATTTTTCATGTGCAGATGGGTTTTTTGGCTTCCTCATCCATTTTGTAGAAAATTTCCCCAGGCTTTTCGCGCGTGGCTTCGCATACGCTTATTATATTGGTGAGATGTCTAAATACACACGTAAATTATTAAATTTGTCCATTCAAAATGTTAAACATTAATGGACAATTCCCCTAAATTATTTGCCGGAATTTTCATTAATAATGTATACCTTTTCGTAATTTAAAATATACATTTGTTTTTATATAATAAAAATTACCTTTCTATTATAATTAGAATTAAAAAATATTTTAAACTTAACCTAATTCCCAAATTTATTAAAATTAATACAATATTATTTTATTTTAATAAATATTAAACAAAAACAATTTGTTCAATTTATCCTTTCAACTTTTTTAAATTTATATTTCAAATACATTATTTTATTATTTCAATATTTATTTTTGTACTAACTGATTCAGTTAATATAAACAAAATTTAACAATATATCTCAAAATCAATAATTATCTAGTATAAATATTTTTGTCTATTATAATATGTACCAATGACAGTATGAGACGAATAACACTATATTTGAATATGTTAAAAATAGTAGCTATGCTTCTCACTTAAATTATTTAATAATTAATACATATTTTAATTAAAAATTAAACTTTAGTTTTCTTCAAAGTAATAAATGGAATTTAGTTTCAAGACTACATCCATCACTCATACAATTTTTTAATACAAGTATATAACATTAGAGTAAGTTGTGAATTTACGACTTCTTATACACGATGCCCAGTAAGCATGGAAGTGGTGATGTATACATATATGGTATTTTGTTGGAGAAATGTGTATACATTTGGTTCTGCTCACATTGATTAATCTTTACTTTTATTACTAAAATGCAGGAAAATATCATGCACAATACATTGGCGCGTATGGTGGTGAGTATTTAGGAGTTGCGTTACTTTGACTGTAACAATAAATGATTTTTGGATGTTTTGGGCCACCTATCTGCAAGACTATGGTAAGCAATAGAAAAGGGGGAACTTGAGAGGAAACTCTCGTTTTTTGTATATCAAAACAAATGTC
>JANZLD010023856.1:0-10490 GCA_026413575.1 Erythroxylum carthagenense
TTCACTGTTCATAACTACCAGTATGCATGAACAATCCTAATTAGTCCCAATCACTCTCATCCTTTACCAAATTACTAGTCTACCCTTCCCGTCGGAGGTGGGATGTTACATAATTACTCTATGTACTTAAAGTAGAGATATAAACTTTTTAAAAAAGGATCATCACAAAATAGTATTAACTATTTATTATAATATATTAAACAAATTTAATATATTTTCAACATATTGTTCAAGTTAGCAGCTAGATAGTTTCAACTTCTATAATCATTCATTAATAGTTTTATCATAGGCCTTACTCTATAGTATCCTGTAATTTGATATAGAAAGTTAATATGGAATAACTAATACAAAGATGTAACCTTTTCGACATTTTAATGAAAACAAAGGAAAATTTTCCAAAATGTTCTTCAGTTACTATATATATTATCACATTTTACTAGACTTATGTTTATGATAAGTAACTATCTTTTGAGCTACTTCAAATAGAAAATTGATTAAAATAAGACATAATTTATAGTATTCTTTTCTATGTTCAAAAATAGCATTGTAAATATTCTAAATTTCTAAATAGACAATAGAAAGTCATAACCAACCACTTATGACATTAAAATAGAAAAATTGTAGTGGTATATGATGAGAAGAAGACTAAGGTGCTTCACTTCTTAATTATGGATTAGCTTATCCATTTATCATTCAAGATAAAGTAAGAACATGTAGTAATCCATACTACATTTATCTATGCTTAAAATCTTATCTTTCAGAGAATCATTCTTTGATCCAAACTCAAGGATTTAACCTCTTCTACAAAGTCCCCTTAGGTCATCATAGGGGACTTTAATAATATGTTGCACCCATATGAAGTTGAAGGAAATTCATTTCTTAGAAACCATTCAAAAGACTTTAGGGATTGTGTACATATAAAAAGTTTATAAATATAATCATGAGTAGGAGCCTTTTTACATGGTGTAACAAATAAGAAAAGGAAGGTGATTTGTGAGAAAAAATCTAGATAAGGCTATGATTAATGACAAATGGATGCAAACCTTGCCTAATAGTATGGACACATTTTTAATCTTCTATTCTTTGACCATTCTCATATTATTGTCTAGGTTTCTAACAAAATTGTCAAATAAAGAATTCCTATCAGGGTTAATAACTATTTTGAAAATTTAGAGGGATTTGAAAAAGTGATTATTAAGGGCCTCAGTGTTAGAGTTCAAAGATAAAAACTTCTTATTAATATAAGAAAATTTCTTCGTGTAGAGGAGGAACTTAAATTTTCAATTAGTAGAATGTTAGAAACACTCAATAGCATGCTAATAACATGAAAGAGAGGCTTAAATCTAACTTGACAAATCCTTTAAGTAGAGGAGAAGGAAGATGTCTAATATTATATTCAAGCTTTAAAGTTTAAAAATTATCTCTTAGTGTAGCAATCAATAATATTTCAGCTAAAGAATGTAGATAAGAACTTTTCATTTTTTTTTAATAAATCAGTACTTTTTAGGTACCTCTTTAGTAGAATAATATCTTTGGAGAAAATATATATCTCACTAACTTCATAAAAAAGATATTCTTTATAAAGCTTTTTCCTTATTCCCCGATACTTTATATTCTTCATAAAGCTTTTTCCTTATTCCCCAATACTTTAAGAGCACCAAGTATTGGGAATTCTTCAATCTAACTTCTCAGTTTTATTGTACAAGCTTAAATTTCTCCTCAAGAAGTGGAACTACTCTTAAGGCCCTTTGCAGAGAATGATGTGGAAAGAGCTCTTTTCTCTCTTAATTCTTATACAACACCAGTCTAGATGACCTAAATGCTTTTTTTTTTTTAATTTATAAAACTTAACCTCATTCAAATGGTGACCAGAGTAGTTTTTGAATTCTTTAGGAAGGGGAAAGTGTTGGAGGAGTTGAATAGAACATTTATTTATCTCATTCCAAAAGGCTAAGCTCCTAAGTCTCTTAAATACTATAGACCAATAGATTATTACAACACCATATACAAAATCATCTATAAACACATTATGTATAAGCTAAAGCAGGTGCTACTAACTTATATTGTTACATCTCAATAATTGTTTAAAAACTATAATTGGAGACAATTTCTTAAATTTTCAAGAATTATTCAAAAAACTTAATAAGAAGTATACAACTACGAATTAAATGCACTCAAGTCTTTTGGAGTTCCCCATATATTTGTTGGTTAGATAGAGCAATGCATCACAACAATTTTTTACAATGTTCTAGTCAATGGTAAGCCAATTAAGTTCATTAAAAGAGCTTGGTTTTGAGGAAAAGAGATCCTATGTCTCCATACTTTTATTTATTAGGTGTAGGGGTCCTTACTGTACTTATTTATATTGAGCATGGAGGCCCTGACTATACTTATTTATATTGAGCATAGAGGCCTTGACCATACTTATTTATATTAAGCATTGAGGTCCTGACCATGCAAATCTTTACTAAAAAACTAGCTTAAATCCTCTTTTATTAAAAAAGAGAGAAGCTTTTGATCACCTCAGTAGGATTCAAGAAGCCCTTCCCATGCAATCTGATGACCCCTATATCAAATTTTGTAAACTTGATGACCTGAAGAGATATCACTTAGTTTTAGACTCTTACAATTTTTAGTTAAGACAAAAGCTAAAATGGTATAGCTGTAAGAGGGAGATAAAAATTTCAAGTTCTTTCATAACTTCATCAAAGGGAGAAGGCATAGAGGGAGAATTATTACTCTAAATGACTATAATGGAAATACCGTGACTGATCAAAGTAATCTCAAGGAGTTAGCTTATTCCTATTTCAAGTTTATTATGGGAGAGCCATTTAATTCCCCCAATCTACCAGATGAGCTAGTTGACTTCATTAGAAATGCTCTTAACCCTCAATATATTCCATAACTAATTGATGAGGTTACCTTTAAGGAGATCAAAACTACTCTCTTTTCTTTTAACCAAATAAATCTCCTGGTCTAGATGGTTTCAATGCCATATTTTTGTAATTAACTTAGGAAATAATTGGCTCAAAAGTGACCAATGTACCAAGAATTCTTCAAAACTAGTATGCTTCTTACTAAGCTTAATAAAATTTTTATATGTCCAATGCCTAAAGTTTACTATCCATCTCCTATTAATGAGTTTATACCTATAGCATGTTGCAATGTGATCTATAAAATGATCTCTAAGATCATAGCTACTAGAATGTAAAGACTCAACATGACTTCATTAACCCATATAAAGGGACTTTTATAATGGGAAGGAACATAGGAGACGACATTAGCCTTGTTTAGGATCTATTCAAAGGCTATGAGTATAACAAAACTATTAAAGGTTATGCAATGTAAATTGATTTCACCAAGACTTTTGATTCACTTAATTGGAATGTTATCCTGAACTCTTTTCAAATGATTAGTTATCTCAGTAAATTCATAACTTGGATTCAAGTTTCTTTAATTTCTTATTCTATGATAATTAATGGAGAACCCTCAAGGGTCTTTAAAACAACCCAAGGTTTATAATTACTATAGAAATGATATCCAAATTAATCAACAAAAATATTGCAAAAGTTTCATTACAAATGTGACAAACTTCAGACTTACCTAGCCTTTGCAAATAATCTTTGGTTACTTTATGGGGCTGATTTGGTCTCAATTAATGTCCTGATGTAATCTCCAGACATCTTTATAGGTTTTCTAGTCTAAAATTCAATCCAAGTAAGAGTTGTATCTACTTCTAAACTCCTTCCTTAAGCTTTGCACTTTTGAATACCTCCTCCTTAGTATTGTAACTTAAATAACTCTCATTTAAATAATTAGGAGTCCCAATTTTATTTAGGAAGTTATTCGATAGTATAGAGATTAAAAAATCGCCATTTTTGTTGATTTGTTCATTAATATTTTCATTTCTATTCAAATTGAAAAAAAGGAAGTTGATTGGTATTATCCAAGGTTTTATCTCCATATGTGTTGTGGAGTATAAATTTTTTAAAAAAAACCAAAGGTTCAAACTAAATATGGGATGATTTACGATTTCTGGAATAGGTTTTTTTTATTGGATGAATCGACTTCATGATCTTGTTGAATTGTAAGAGAAAAAAAAGCATTGTTATCCATTTTATCAATTATTTGACACTTATTAGTTCCAATTTGATTTTTTTTGTTTTGATATCGACCCAACACTCAAGATTGGCCTTATTTTGAGTCCCAATTTTATCTAGGAAGTTAACTACAAAGATTGTTCTCCTCTTATTAGCTTAATTGTTAAAAGACTTCCTAAGTAGCATAGAGTACTAGGCTTATGCTCAATTAGGAGATTATCAAGGGTACCATTGGCTAAAAGATTATGGAAAATCATTATGGAAAAGGAAAATCTATACATAAGATGGATCCACACCTACTATTTAAAAGGCCAAAACATTTGAATAATTGGTGTTAAATTAACCTACTCTTATACCTTTTAGTAAATACTGTTAACCATAAGTTTCAAGTAGAACTATGTCAAGAAAAAAATACTAATGGAAAGGATACTGACTTCTAGTATAATAACTGGCATAGCTTAGACACGTTATATCAACTTATAGACTTCAATATGCTCAAAACAATTGATTTAGTAAATACCAAGGTGAGTGACATGTTGGAGAATAACTCCTGACATTATCCATACCATTCAACTAGAGGATATTAAACTTCATTATCTCTCCATCAAACTTAACAAAAGAGTATCCTCGTCCACATCAAATTTTTTCTTAGTCCCCTTTATGAATGACCTTCCTAAAAAAATTGAAGATGAATTTTCTAAACTATCTCTATCAATTTTCAAGATGAAAAATTCCATTAGAAATCCCAAATCATTAACTTAAACTAAAACATCTTCAATAATACCAATAGGACGAATATAAGAACAACAAGCTAATTGAATAATTACATTAGTTTCTTATAAATAATTCAGATTTAGAGCTCAGTAAATTAAGTATAGCATGACATTGATAAATGCACCTAAGTCTGGCACATCACACTCAATTTTCTTATCCCCAATGACACAAGGAAGTGCAAATATACCTAGATCTTTGAATTTTCTAGTAATTTTCTATTTATAACAGGTAATATATTCATACTTAAAATTATTCTCTCTTTATCCTTTAGCTTCCTTTTATTTATAGATAGTTTTTTAAGAACTTTTCCTGTTTCAAAATTTTCTTGATGGCTTCTAAAAGTGGTAAATTAATTTCCACCTTTTTGAAGATCTCTACTATCTCTCTCTCTCTCTCATATTCCTCTTCTTTTGATTTAGCCAGCTTGTAAAAGAAAGGAGGCACATGTGTATTAGATGATATAAGTAGAGAAAAATTAGAGTTTGCCTTAGTTGCATCTTGAGTTGGAACTTCATCTTTCTTCTTTCATTCTTCATCATTTTCTAACTTCAATGGTAAGGAAGATTATAATTAAATCTCCTTCCCACTTCTCAATGTCATTGCACCAACATTCTCCATAAAATTCACCACTATTTGTTAAGTTAATTTTCCTGATGCTTATGCTCTCAATTTATTAACAGAGGTGACTAATTGATTTATCTGAGCTTTTAAGTTTTGAAGGCTTAATCTTGTATCTTGTTGAAATTTAGGAATAAGTGCCTTAATAATTTCATCTAAAGACATACTTGAATTTGAAGATTGAGATTGAGCATGTATAGGTGCTCAAGGTTGTCTGTTGAAATTGTAAAGTTGGTATCTATCTTGCCTTTCTTAATTTTCATATTTAAACTCAAATGATCCTTCCATCCTGGATTATAAAGATTTGACTAAAGGTCATATTTTTAACGAGATTGACTAGGAAATCCTTTTATTGTATTAGATTCTTGAAGGGATTCTTGTTGCAATGTAGGGAATATATCTATAGGATGCCCTAAGAATGAGCATATTCTATAACACTCATGTCAATTACAGTTGACCTACAGCCATTTGATGAACTAGAACATTTAAATCCAAAATTTTATCCTCAAAGTTAATATTACTAACCTCATTCACACCCTTTACATCTCCATCCATGCTTATCTCTAACTGTTGAGAATTTTCGGTCATATTTAAAATCAATTGTCTAGCCGCTTTTGCTGTTTTGTTTACTAAGGGTCCTCTACTAGCTACATTTACCATAATCTTATCCAGTGATAGTAGCCCTTCATAAAAGTACTAAATCTAAAGTTGATCAGGAACCTAATTGTGTGGGTAGCTAGCACATAATTCATTAAATCTCTCCTAATATTCATATTGTGTTTCTTCATTAAATTATCTTATCCCACATATCTCTTTTCTAATATTGGTTGCGCATGACGCAGGAAATAATTTCTCCAAAAACTATCTTTTCATCTCATTCCATATTGTCACTGAGTCAGTGGAAAGATAATAAAGTCGATCATGTTGACTTATCTTTTAATGAGAATGGGAAGTCTTTAAGATTGATTTGTCCTTAAGTCACTCCTTATGGCTTCATTCTATAACAAACAACATATAACTCTTTCACATGTTTATATGGATTTTCACCTACAAAACCACAAAAAATAGGAAGTAAGTTGTTCTAACTAGGTTTTAACTCAAAATCTAACTCAACATTTGGAAATATTACACATAAGAGTTGTTGATTCAAACCTGGTGCTGCTAACTCTCTGAATATTCTAACATTAAGATTTGCCATATTTTATTAAGCTTCTTGGAATTAGAATCTTCATTAATTGTTAGATCTATCTCAACTTTCACTTTTAAAGGAGAATGAGCTTTTCCTCACTTAGAAAGAAGAAACTAAAATAATTCCCCAACAATAATGTAAAAATTTTAAGCAGACTATTGAAGCATTTAAAATTAATTCTAATTCACTAGGGACCTATTTGTTTCTATTTTTATTTTTGGTTTTCTGTTTTTTATTTCAAATTTAGTAAAAAAACTTGTTTGTTTGAGGTTTTTGGTTTCTTCCAATTTAAAAAAATATGAAAACTATAAAAAGTGGTTTTGCTTTTTATTTTTGTAAAATGATTTACTATCAAATAAATGTATATTATTTACTTATTTAATAAATTAATTATTAATGAAAACTATAGATAATTTAATTTAATATTATATATTTAATTAACTAAAATTAATTACTAATATGAATTATGAATAATTTGATTTTATTTAATAATTTTTATTTAATTTTGTAATTAAATTAAAAATTTTAATTTAATAATTATTAATAAATATAATTAAATTTAAAATATCTTCAAAATATATATCTTAAATACAATTTGATTTGATAATTAAACTATATTTAATATAAATGTTAATAAATTATTTATTTTAATGAAATAAAATTAAATATTGTATAAGAGATTAAAATTAATTTATTTAATTAAAAATAATTTATTTTTAAGTTTGATCTATTATGTAATTATTATCAGCGATAAAAAATAGCTGCATTGACATTAATAACCAAAATAAGTTTTTTTATTTAAAAGAAAAACCAAAAACTGAAACAAAATACAAAAACTATTAAAAACTAAAAATTATAACAGAAAAATAGAAGTGGAACCAAACGACTCCTACTCTTGTAGTAGCCATGAAACCAGTTGGAATCCCAAAAGAACTAAAAACTAGTTTCCTAGCCATTGAAAAAACATGAAAGGTTTATGATTTATTAACTAATAAATTAAATTTAACAAGGAATCAAAATAAATTAACCAATTATTAAAGTGAGAAACTTATTAGGATAGTTATAAAATGTCTTAACTTTTCCTAAATTAATTGGTTCAAATCTAGCATTTAAACCAAAACTTACCATAAATTGATCAAGTATGATAACATTCTATATCAATCAAATAATGTTTCTCATAAATTAAATATGTGAATTCACAAATAACCTATTTGCTATTTGTACCAACCATTCATGACAATTATGGATCATTGAATTCATGGACAACTATAGAATAATTAAATTAAATTTTCAAATCAATCAATATTGATTTCTCATGAAATAAAAGAATACAAAACAAGAAATACTTGAATTGAAATTAAAAAAATCTAGGTTGACAACAAAATCTCCCATTGTTACAACTAGAGTTTTGAATCCCTTTAAACCAAAATACTCAAATTTAACTACTCATGGCTTCAATTCCTCAACAAAAATAGAACAAAGAATTAAAGATGAAGAGAAAAAAAACAAAGAAAATGAAAGGAGAATTATGGAGATAAGGCTAGGAATAAGTTAGGAATAAGTCTCCTAATTATATTGAAACTATTGGAGTGAATCTAGCTTTAGGCATGATCCTGCATTATTAATTGTAACAATTTGTCATCTTTTTCCAAAATTTGTAGCTTTATTAAAGAATGTTCCAATTTCATCCAATCTTTACTTATCACCTCCTAAATTAAAATAAATATTTTCACCAATTAAGTAGCAAAATAATCCAAAACAAAAGAGATGTGTCCAATTATCATAATCAACTCACATTTTATCAAATATCTGGGAGTCCCTATTACTAAGAAAAGGCTCTCCTTTTTGGACTACTTCCTTTCCTAGACTTTGTCAATAAGAAGATTAACAATTGGTACAATTGATTGCTAAGCCATGGAGGAAGACTATAACTATTTATTTCTATCCTTAATAATTTAGCAACATATTGGTGCTCACCCTTCGCTCTTCCTAAAGGAATTATAAAGGAAATTGAGAAGAAGCTACGCTACTTCTTCTAGGGAGAACTTGGAAGCTATGAAAAGGCTTCTAAGGTGAAATGGTCTATAATCTGTCAACCTAAACAGTTTGGAGGCCTAGGTATAACTTCAATGATGTTCTTGTGTACAACCTTAATGGCCAAAAGATGTTGGAAATTATACAAGGACAAAGAAGATTTATAGGTCAAATGGACACAAATATCATATAAAAGAGGATATCATTTGGACTGCTCCCAACAACCCTATTATGTCTTAAACTTTACATCAAATTCTACACACAATAAAATAGATGTGGCCATTCATAAACCCAAAATTTGGTAGTGGCTAAGACATCTTCTTCTGTTATGACCAATGGCATCAACTGGATCCATTATATAAACTTCCCTTATTTAAATTCTTGAGGACTCGAATTCCCCATAAGACTAGGGTTAATGTTGATCAGGGAAAGTTATTGGTACTAGCCTTTTATTCTTGTAAAGGAACTAGTGATATTCTGAAAAAAAAGCCTAAATATCTAATCAACTCCTTAATGCCTTATACTATCCAATGGTTAGCAAATAAATCAAAGAGTTTTAATCTTGAATCATGTAAAAGGAAAATGCTGAAGGTGGTAACCCCTCAATCAAACCTTGGCATAAATTAGTTCGAGACACAAGTATATTTCTAGCTCACTTATTAATTCTTTAGTTAGTAACCATAACATATTGGCAACTAAGGACATACTAAAATTTAGTGTTCCCAACTAAACTATGAGTTATGCAATCACTCTAATAGAAGCCTTAATCACCTCTTCTTTAGTTACTTCTTCATACAAGGTATCTGGAATAAACTGTCTTAATTACTTTGGTGTTTTCTGTACCTATAATGACTGGAATGGTATAATACATTCAACCTGTAAGCTTAAACTCAGAACTAAAGGAGACACCAAGCTCTTTAGGAGTTGCTTTAGGGCTATGATATACTTTATATGGAAGGATAGGAACAGCATGTTGCATAAAGCTACCCTATAAAAATGCATACCATATACCAAATAATCCTCCTTTATGTTAAATATGATGTTATTGTCACTAATAATTAGAGCAACCTAAACATAGATATGAGAAATATATAGGGAATTTGATGCTGACAATTTAGTTATAGGTAATTCTACATTTTTTTAGTGTTAATCCTTTGTTAATAGCTTATTGATAGTGACTGCTAAGCCACTTTGTTTTATTCTGTATTGTATTATAAACTTTTATAAATACAAATCATTTATTTAAAAAAATTAACAATGTAACTCTCTATAGTTTATGCATATATACCACATTGATTAATAGGCTTCACTCTTAAATTTAAACAATTAAAAATTTAAATATTTTTATCAATATAATCAATCTTTAATAATAATTTTTAAGTTAAATTATTAACTTTTAGATTACTAACATTTTGCAACAATCTCTTAAGCATTCTAGAAAACTTTCCCAAACCCCCAAACTCCTCTTTTGTTCATTAATTGGATACCCAATACAAGAATTGTTGGGACCCGATCCGGAAATCGGATCCCAACCAGAAAACGAAGAACGGAGGAAACGAAAGCGTATGGAAACAGAAATGTCGCATCGAAATTTCAAAGCGAAGCGAAATGCAAATCGGATCATAAAGCGAATCGAATCAAATCAAACCAAAAGTAGCGAAACGGATCGAATACAAATCACAAGCAAAAACAAATGCTGACATCCGAAAGCGCAAATCTTAGGAAATGAAAAGTTGCATTGGAACCTTAGACTAAGCCAAACCGAAATCCGGTAT
>JANZLD010023922.1:0-10487 GCA_026413575.1 Erythroxylum carthagenense
TTAATTATTTATAATACTCTTAAGTAATTACTATGTAATAATTAAAAGTGTATGCAATAGCATTTCAAATAAAAAAATATATAATGAATAATTGTCAGATTAATGTCAAGTAGAGTACGATTAATCCAGCATAAGTTACATAAACTCTCAATAATTTCTCCAAAAAATGAATAAGTCGGGCATTTCTAACTGACCAAGTGAAACCCGCATTTTCTAAATATAAGAGTTCATCATTTACAGTAAGTCAATGTCTATGAAGTATCGGTTATGAACAGAACAGAAGAGAAAGACGGACGTGTACTTAAGTAGAAAATCGTAAAAAGAAAATACAAATACAAAATTGGAAGGTCATTTTTGACCGCTAACTACCCCATTAACCCTTCATTTCATACCATAGCTTCGATGTAGATTCCAACGGGAGAGAATTCTATTACGAAACAAAAGTAAATTATGGACTTTCAGACGATGACAGGTGACAGGTGACTTGGGTAATGTCTGATATACAATATAATATTATAGTATTCCGTTGAATTTTATTGAAAGTTCAAAGGAAACCTACCATCCACCACATGTATATATATCTACATCAAAATTGGTCTGTACAATTTCCATACTTGGTCTTCGCTTCTCCACTGGTTCTGGTTCTGATTCTGATTCCTCTAAAACTAAACTTCTATTTATACCATTTCCAGTTGTTTAACATCACTGGATTAGCTTCAACATCAGAAACATGGAGGAGGGGAGGGGAGTGCATCATCATTTTGATAGTAATTCGGACACGGAGAGCGTAGCAAGTGACCGGACAGCGTTTAGCGGACCATTAGTTATGGGAGGTGGAGGAAGAGGAGGAGGAGGCACTTCCTACAAGAAACGATCTTCCAAGAAGAGCGCCAGGTTCAGTGACAACGTTGTCAGCAGCATCAACACCACCAACAACAACGACGACGACGATGCCTCGTCCTATGTCGAGATTACTCTGGACATTCGTGATGATTCCGTGGCGGTTCACAGCGTTCAGACAACTGGGCATGAGGATCCTGACCTGGCTTTGCTGGCTAAGAAGACTTTGGAGCGAAAGCCTTCTGCTTCTTCGTTCTTCCGGACCACTTCGTCCCATCTCAGACAGGTGTCTCAACGTTTTACGAACAACCTGTCTAGAAGGCACTCTTCTGCTGCCAGACGTTTCGATAGGACTAAGTCAGCCGCCGCCCACGCCTTGAAGGGTCTCAAATTCATCGCCTCCACTACTTCCGGAAATGGATGGGCGGCAGTCGAGAAACGCTTCCAAAACCTTACTGCTTCTTCTACAGACCTCCTACCCTCATCCTTGTTCGGCGAATGCATAGGCACGCACTCACTGAATCCTGATACATTGAGAGTTATTCCTACCTTATTTATCGATTTTTAATGTTTATATATGATATGAATTACAGGGATGAATAAGGAATCGAAGGAATTTGCGGGAGAACTATTTCGTGCACTAGCTCGTAGAAATAACATAACCGGTGATTCCATCAACAAGGCTCAGCTTAAACAGTTCTGGGATCAAATATCCGACGAGAGTTTCGACTCCAGGCTTCAAACCTTCTTCAGCATGTAAATCCATAACTTTGATTATTTTTAATCGCTATCTTCTTTGACATATTAAACGACATATATTCGTAAGTATCGAAACGTTGCTTGCTGGAAAATAATCAATAATTTAAGTTGTCGATAATATCCATGCAGGGTCGACAGAGACGCTGACGGAAGAATCACTGAAGAAGAAGTCAGTGAGGTTGGTATAGTTGAGAACAAGTGAATAGTTTAGTCTGATTGGCTTGCTCCTTCAAACCATTTATTTTACAAGTCAATTAATTAAACTCTTTCGGAACTAACACTGACGGAGTCATATACTTCTCAGATTATCAGTTTAAGTGCTTCAGCGAACAAGCTTTCCAACATTCAGAAACAGGCCAAGGAGTATGCAGCACTTATTATGGAAGAATTAGACCCAGATAATGCTGGATACATAATGGTAATTGTCTTATACACATTTATAGTAATAAAAAAGCAAGAAAAAGATTGACTCTGTTCCTGACTGCTTTTGATGAACAGATATACAACCTGGAAACTCTTCTGTTACAAGCACCAAACCAATCGGTGAGGATTGGAGATAGTAGAGTTCTGAGTCAACTGTTGAGCCAGAAGCTAAAGCCAACACAGGAGAACAATCCATTGAGGAGATGGTACCAGAGTGTGAAATACTTTCTGATGGATAATTGGCAGAGAGTGTGGGTTATGATGCTGTGGATGGGAATTGTAGCAGGCTTGTTTACTTACAAGTTCGTGCAGTACCGTAATAAAGCTGCGTACGAAGTAATGGGCTATTGTGTTTGTGTTGCTAAAGGAGGAGCAGAGACTCTTAAGTTCAATATGGCCTTGATTTTATTCCCAGTCTGTAGGAATACCATTACCTGGCTCAGAAACAAGACCAGGTTGGGCGTAGCTGTGCCTTTCGATGACAATCTAAATTTCCACAAGGTACGGATTGATCTTATGTTTTGTTTATAAGTTTATTTTGGACGATAGAAACTAATATGAGTAACATATGGCAAGTTCAGGTGATTGCAGTTGGAATTGCCATTGGTGTAGGACTACATGCAGGAGCTCATTTAACATGCGACTTCCCTCGACTGCTTCACGCAACAGAAGAGGAATACGAGCCTTTGAAGCCTTACTTTGGAGAAGAACAACCTTCAAACTACTGGTGGTTCGTGAAGGGAGTAGAGGGAGTCACTGGAATCATAATGGTGGTGCTAATGGCAATAGCATTCACATTAGCCACACCTTGGTTCAGGCGTAATAAGCTCAACCTCCCGAAACCACTCAAGAAACTCACCGGCTTTAATGCCTTCTGGTACTCACACCATCTCTTTGTCATCGTCTACGCTCTCCTCATTGTCCATGGCATCAAGCTCTACCTCACCAAGGAATGGTATAACAAAACGGTGAGGCTTGTCTTTCACTTCCATACTTACTCCTTTTTGCTTCTGTTGCATTTTGCATTTTGCTGATGCAAAATTCTCTGCAGACATGGATGTATCTGGCAGTGCCCATTGCCCTTTATGCATGCGAGAGGTCGATCAGGGCCTTTAGATCAAGCATCAAGCCTGTTAAGATTCTCAAGGTAATTGATAAAACCTGAAGAATACAAATACGATTTTTTTCTACTGAGTTGATTGATCTTCATACATCTAATGAGTATTGTCTGTCCATAAATACTTCAGGTTGCGGTGTACCCAGGAAATGTTCTTGCATTGCACATGTCAAAGCCTCAGGGTTTCAAGTACAAGAGCGGGCAATACATGTTTGTCAATTGTGCTGCAGTTTCGCCCTTCGAGTGGTACGCACTTCATTGAACATACGTATTTTAACTGTTATATGAACCTTCTGAGGTCTAACATTACTGTGACGAATTGGTACGCCTATAACATGAACAGGCATCCGTTTTCTATTACCTCAGCACCAGGAGACGATTACCTCAGTGTCCACATTCGAACATTAGGTGATTGGACGCGACAGCTTAAAACTGTTTTCTCCGAGGTTTGACAAGACATAACATGCACTTGTCCTGATCAAGTTACAGATCATACATAAGTTTCTCAATTTTAATGGTTCAATCACAGGTATGTCAACCTCCACCTGCTGGGAAAAGTGGACTACTCAGAGCTGATCACATGCAAGGGGGAAATAATCCAAGGTAATGTGATCGTGATGTCAGGTGTTAAGCACTGAATTCTTTTATGTGTATCGTTTCTGATAAACGAGACGAGTAATGATTGGCATGCATGCAGCTTTCCCAAGATAATGATCGACGGTCCATATGGGGCACCAGCACAAGATTACAAGAAATATGATGTGGTCCTACTGGTAGGATTGGGGATTGGAGCCACACCCATGATCAGCATAGTCAAGGACATCATCAACAACATGATGAACAAGGAAGAATCAGATGATCGGTCCATACAATCCTTAGAGAATGGGAGCTATGGTGTTTCTACTACTCCTAGGAGTGGCAGTAACCATAAGAACAAGAACTTCAAGACAAGGAAAGCGTACTTCTACTGGGTGACAAGAGAACAAGGGTCATTCGAGTGGTTCAAAGGGATAATGAACGAAGTTGCAGAAATGGACGATAAGGAGGTGATAGAGCTCCACAACTACTGCACAAGTGTCTACGAAGAAGGTGACGCCAGGTCAGCTCTCATAGCAATGCTTCAGTCTCTTCACCACGCAAAGAACGGTGTGGACGTGGTTTCAGGCACGAGGGTGAAGTCCCATTTCGCCAAGCCTAATTGGAGACAAGTCTACAAGAAAATTGCTCTCCGCCATCCTGAGTCTACAATTGGTGGGTTTCACACCTACTCTATCCACTAGCTAAAGTCATTAGTTGCAACCAGCTGTTCTTCATAACACGCGTAGCTAACTTTTCGTGCATGTTATGCCTATATTTCAGGAGTTTTCTACTGTGGGGCACCAGCACTAACGAAGGAGCTAAGGCAGCTAGCTTCAGACTTCTCCCACAGGACCCCCACTAAGTTTGATTTCCACAAAGAGAACTTTTAAGCAACAGATTTGGAAGATTGAAGATATTAGTATATACAGAAGATGATGATCATTCAGACTACTATTCCTCTATTCCATGTATGTAGCAATGGGCTCGAAAAAGAAGAAACCACGGCGAATTCTGACCAAATTAACATGCTAAGTATATAGAGTTGGTTGGTCATTTATTTCAAGAGCATTCAATTCACTCTTTATTCTTTTTTTTTTCTTTCTTTCTTCCCTTTTCAAGTCCTTCCCTTTATTTACTAAAAGTGTATTATTTTTTGCTCTTCTTATAATGCCAAGTGTAATAGAAAGTCGTGTTTTAGTGATAAACTGGAAAATTTAGCTGTTGATATTAATAGAATTGTATGTTCTACCAAGTTGCTTGTTGTGTTGGAAACTTAGTTTCTCTATAATTATATGCCAAATCTTAATAATCACACCGAATATGATACGAGGAAAAAACTAATAATGATTTAAGTTAATTGCTTGTACGTATTCGATGAGCCTACACATATATACATATGAACATACAGGATCGTTCTTAACGATTTACAAGCCATGGACAAAGTAAAAAGAGGAGCCCTTGTGAGAGTTAAGAATGAATCCTCTTTTACCTCATTTTGTTCTTTAGATAAGTGAAGAGTGAACCCTCTTTTGTCTTATTTTGCTCTTTATCAGGTCAAGAATGAACTATATTTTGACCCATTTTATTTATTTTACAAAAATTAAAAGTAAACTCTATTTTATTCTTCATAAGAGTGGGCTCTGAACAAGTGCTCTATCTGCCCTTACGTACGTGTGACTTATTTAGTTTTATTAGTTATAGATAAGATTGTATACTACTGAATTTTCTCAGAAGCTTTATATGAATTTACGTTAGGTATTGTTACTGTAGCATATATATAAATAGAAACATGTCTTTTATAGATAATTCAACCAACTTCCTTTTCATGTCTGTTACAAAAACCGCACTACAACTGGACATTATTACTCATTTTTCTTAAGAATTTCTAAATTACTTTAATTAATGACTCAATGATTTCCTCTTCTTGCAAGTATGTTCAAAAAAGAAAACTCAAATGACCAAAGCAACCAATGCCCATTGGCTTTTCACTTCTATAATTTCTTAATTTGTTGGTAGTGAGTAAAAGTTCAAATGTGTGGGTATGCATATAACTATGTACAGGTGGTTCAAATGTGGGTATGCAAGTGGCCCCTCTCCACTTAGACCAAGCCTTTGGCCTACCCACTTATACAAAATTAAATTTTAACTACATTTGTTACAATTGGACTTCTTCTTGGCCGCGTTTTGAGACATTGTTGGCATTTTCATCATGCCCAATTTGAAGTTAATAACATAGTCAAAATATGAAATACAATGGCTTACATACTGTGCGTGTTTTTCAAAAGATGCATGTAAGATTCAAAGGATACATGATATTGGTGTTGTGTCTTAGTCAATTGTCTGCCTGAATCTCAATTGTTCGGTAACAACCCAAGAACCTTCCAACCTTGCGGCTTCTTTATACACGTGTTTCATTTATCAAATAGGCTTATAAAAAAATAAAGCCCAACTTGGACATGTTCAAAGTTCAAACTCTTGTTCAGATTCAAGAAAATGGCATCCAAGCTCTACTTCAGCTCATTTTACTAAAGTTGAAAAAGAAAGGTCCAAATTGAACATAATCAAAACTTAAAGTAACCTTAATTAGTGTAGCCCAGGCTTCATAAGCCAAGTTCACTTCCGCTTTGTAAAGTCAAACTCCATTCAAACTAATAGTTTGATACTTTTAAGCTTTAAGTTGAAACTAGTATAAAGTCTTTATCAAGTAGTAATACGAGTTTATAAACGAAAATTATCTTTGAAAAACAAGGAATGAGGACCATATTGAAAAATAGATTATAATTATGTATTGATTTAATGATAGAATCCTAATTCTACGCTTCTAATAAGAAATCAAGTCAACGAATTTTAGTACACAAAATTCCTCGCTTTGTGAGAATTGGAAGAAGAATATTAATTATACATAACCATCCCTTATATTTTTATAAGGACAATGTTAGAGAATAGATAAAACCAATTTAGTTGGCTTCACACAACAGCTTAAGCTATCGTGGTGAAATGGTTACTTAACATAGTATCAGAGCCTCTATGACTAAATGGTCATGAGTTCGAATCCTACCACCCACCTATTCTAATTAAATTAAGCACAAGGTAAAATAGGCCTGTGCAAGTTTCAAGCCCAGAGGGCTTTCACTTGAGGGGGTGTGTTAGAGAATATATAAAACCAATTAAGTTGGCATCACACAATAACTTAAGCTATTGTGGTGAAACGGTTAGTTAACAGAAAACTATTTATATGGTTCAAATTTATAACTTTTCGGTCACAAAAGAATGACTTTACCAAGCTTCTAATATGAATTTCTTTATTTTGTAGAGTTTGTAATGAAATTAGAGCACATAACCACGCCGAAAACATGATTGCTCCGTTCCCTTGTTAACCCAAACATCAAAGTGATTCAACCCATTTAGGGTCAGACCCATAATACTGGGTCTGGTCTCTGTTTTGGATAATGCAGAACATCTTCACTTAGTAAAGCCCAAGTGTCCAATTATGGAAAGTGATGATTTATGAATATTCTATTGGGACGGGAGTCCCATCCTATTCCAATGTCCAAAGAGAGAGAACAGACAGTCAAAGAAGTCGACCATCGCACACGTACGTAGTATTGCATTTACTGGTCAAACATATTCATATTAGGCACCATTGGAGATTGCGATTGAGACGGTCACCGTCTTCTTCACGGTCTTCGCGGGTTTCAACTTTGAGACAAAAACACGTGCGCTACCGAATCAACAAACGGACTCCATACTTGGACTAATAACAAACTTCTCCCCCACCCCCACGCTTTCGTAGGACCCTTTTTTCAGTTCTTTTTCTTAATAAAATTATTATTAGAAAATACAAATTACTTAATAATTTGAAATATTAAAGTGTTTTTGCATGTTTTCATTTTGCTGCCAAAATGGCAACTTTCAGAAGTTACCAAAAACATGTGAAAAAAAAAGAAAAAGCAGGCTGATTGATGTGAGATGAGATCTTTTGTCTAATATTACCTTGTCTTATTCTGTTACATAAAATCTTAGTCATTTAATTTGCAGGACTTCCGCAAAATTTATACGAGACCTACAAAAATTTATATAAATAAATTACTAAAATTTATTGGACATAATAAAACAAAATAATAACTGATAAGAGATCTGAACTCGATTCACGCATGGTGTTATCGCCATAACTAGTGGAGTCTCACACGCCTCTCGCTAAAAACCAAAAGTTGCCAACCGAAAACAACTCTCTCCCTCCCTCTTTGACTGGCTACTATTCTCAATACAGATATTACTGTTTCAGTATTTCTTCTTGCTTCCAAGTTCCAATTTCAGCTGCTGCTAAATGCTAATCCAAAATGGGATTCTTATAGTACAGAGTCTATAAAACATACGCATGTATGAAATTGCCATCTCCTCTCCGACCCTTCTCTTATCTTTGCTGTCTCGTCCCTTCTCAGCATGCCATAGTTCTCACCGTATGCACAAGCTAAGTTGAGTTTCCTAGTCATGGGGATTAAACTTGTGAATCTCCATATATTCCCTTGGTGTTTTCAGCTAATGGGCCACCGCTTCCCCTGCGTGCAAGACCAACACCAAGACCGGCCTGCACCAACCATCAAGCTCATCAACTCCGATGGCAAAGTCACCGTCTACCACAGACCAGTTCGCGTCTCTGAGCTAATGATGCAGTTCCCAAAGCACTTGGTGTGTTCTTCTGATTCCTTGTACATAGGCCAGAAGATCCCATCTCTTTCCCAAAACGACCGCCTTCAGCTCGGTCGCAACTACTTTCTTCTACCTAAACATTGTTTCCAGTCTGTCCTGTCTTTTGTCACCATAGCCTCCTTTACCAGTCAATCCTCCTCCCAAGCATTGAGAAATTCAAGAACCGCACTTGTGAAGAAGGCAGCCACATGTCAGCCCTTCGACATACAAAAATCTCCATCTGGGTGTTTAAGGATACGAGTGTCGGATGAGTTTATTATATGGCAGTTGATGGAACAAGGCAAGCTCAGTGAGTCAGAAGAAGAAAAAGATAACAACAGCACAAGAAGTAGAGTATGCAGTACTCCTCAGTTGCGGAGGGATTATACTCAGCTTGTAGGGTCTCAACGATGGAAACCCAAGCTCGAAACCATTAAAGAGAAGGGGAAGAAAAGAAAGCTTTCGTCTTTCGGAATGAAGAAGAAGAAACATCTGTCTAAGGCCACCCAAAAAGCTCAAGTCACCCAAAAGACTCATAACAAGATCACCTCGGAGCATCAACATCACGGCACATCCATCAAGCCTTCTTCCAAATCCAAAATCAAGACTACCATCAAATCAAGGAAATGATACGCTTATAGCAAATTCAGGAGACGGAGCACCTTTGATGTTTCCAGATTTTACCTTATTTTCTTTTGACATCCTTTTTGGTGATTAAGGTTTGCCAATGCATACCTGATGTATGTTGTAAAATTGCACGTAAATTAGTTAGATCTATACAAAATTGGAAGTTAAGAAAAGTGTGTAAAACTAAATCAGATGCTTTTGTCAAATTATACAGCTCAATGTCTGGTTCCGAAATTTTCATAATTTTCAGCTTGCAGCTTCAGCTTTTGCTTCAATAAGAGAATTGATCGATACCAAGAATTGGAAGAAAGGTATTGCTATTCTCTTTCACCCACTTGCAGGAACTCATCTCGTTAAGCAAATAATACTTACAAATAACAAAGTACCTAAGTCAAACCACTTTAGTTCTAAAAGAAAGATCGTTCTAAATATTGCAGGGCTATTCTTCATATGCCCGACCTTAGCATTTAGGATAGGATAGGAGGATCATCGTCTTGGAAGTCGATGTCTGATCACTCTCCGTTCTTGATCTAACTCAAAATTTGCTGAAGAAAAATCTTTGCTTGAGAAGAATGGTCTTAGATCACTAATCCCACGTTCATCAGCCTGCATTAGTTGAAGAAATAACCAAAACATTCCACAAGTCAGTATAATCTTTCATCTTGCAATCCGACCATCCAACAGAAAAATCTTAGGG
This sequence comes from Erythroxylum carthagenense, assembly GCA_026413575.1. Taxonomy (NCBI): domain Eukaryota; kingdom Viridiplantae; phylum Streptophyta; class Magnoliopsida; order Malpighiales; family Erythroxylaceae; genus Erythroxylum; species Erythroxylum carthagenense. The sequence continues at coordinate 9,732 of JANZLD010023922.1, forward strand.
AGACTAAAAAGATTAGGTTTCCTGTACCATGCTCAGCAGATCGTCCACTTTCACATCAATATAGGTAAGCCCAGAAGTAGAACCCGAAATTAATTCTTCAAAGCGAAGCGCTTTGTTCACAAGCTCTTGTAGAAGACTGAGAAGCATTCTATTGTAATCCATCTTGTAAGTGATGTATTTTCTGAAACTCTGTATTGACACCAAGACATGCTTAGTAAATACTTCAAATTGGTCATAAAATTATACTTATAGCGATAAGAAATCGTCCACTTTCAGTTGTTTGGATGAACACAAATGCAAAGCCTATTTGTCTAAACTGGTAGGATCGAGTAACTTGTGAATGAAGATGAAATAGGTCTTAGTTTAAGACCACCTTGTCTGGTATCAGTCGAGACATAGATTCTGTAGCCAAAATTGGATAAATATTTTTATTTTCAAAATTCGAACCCAGAACAAGTCAGACACTAGGGTTGTTTAAGAAAAAAACTTCTGCCGATTGGCACATCTACATTGAAGATATTTGGTGTCAGAAACTAGCTTCGTAAACAAAAGCTAAAACAATATGGCATTTGGAGGTGTGCATTCCCATAGAATCCTTTTTTGTCTTTTTCCCTTTTGTTCACACCCATTCTCAAACAGTACGATAGGGTATATTAGAAGTATGCCAAGAGAATATAACCAAACAGAAAGAAGGCTTATGAGAAAAGCATCCATTCTCTTTACCTTTTGAAGAGCTCTTTGCACGCCATACTTTTG
>JANZLD010024027.1:0-10484 GCA_026413575.1 Erythroxylum carthagenense
CAATGAATGCGATGCAATCCTATCAGTCTGTCCCAATTTACCAAAATGCCCTTGCTAACAGTAACGGGATGTTACAAGAATCATAAACATGCCAAGATGACAATTTACCACCATTCAAAACATCTAAAGATATGCCTGAAAGAGAGAGAGATATCCGAGAGAGAGACCCATACTAATGAGATAGTTGAAGAGTCTTCGATGGAGCCAAATAGAAGACACAATTTAAACTGCTAAAAAGATGGGACGATAATGGTAACATCAAAACTAAAGAAGAACTAAAGAAGATAAATCCTTTTTTTACGTTTCATTTTTTAAAACAATAAAAAATACTTCAAAAATGTAAAATACACGGTCCCTGTACCTCTCGAAAAAATTCAAACCTGGCCTTATTCCTCTTCATATTATCTTTGTCATCGGTTTCTTTTTCTGAAATAATTAACTTGTCCTCTATCTGACCAAAATCTTTAAAAGCAGTAATTAACTGTGAATCTGTACAATTTCTTGTTTTTCCTTCACTACGTTTTTATGTTTGTACTTGACCCTTTCTAATCCAAGAATGCTTCGGTAACATGGGTTGCTGCTAGAAATTTAATAGAGAGTGTTTAGATTTTCAATTTTGACCCCTTTGAAATATAATTTGTAACATCTTATAGCATCTCGGCCTTATGTGTCCGATAACTTCACAAAAATAACATGTGGGTACAAACTTTTGATTCTTCCTTGAAGTTTCTTCTTGGATAGATCTGGATACGTCATCTTTCTCATCATTTACTTTGGAACAGTCACCTTTGTAGCCAATGCTTTGAAGATCTCCTTTAATCTTACCTATTTTTATTAACTTCTAACTTTTCTATACGTCCATTCAACATCCACAATCCCTTTTCGGTACTTACAAGTTTCAGTTTATGTTAGAATTTACAATGAGCCTACAAGCTCATACGAGAAGGAAAGTTAGACCATATACAAGTCTAATTGAGGTTCCATCCTAAAACCAATTGGTGATAGGTAGAGTAGCCCACTAGACTTATATATTAGTCTTCTTTCTTTTCTTTTTCCAATGTGGGACAAACTCCCACTTTTTATATTTCAACACACCCCCCTCACGTGTGGGTCTAACACGTGACATAATCTATTATTTCTAGGTATTAACGACTAACATAAGAGCAATCTGCTTTGATACCATGTTAGAATTTACAATGAGCCTACAATGGATTCTACACTCTGCCTATATTAAAAATTCAATAGTTTAGCTTCACCAAGCTCATTTAAAGTTGACATCAATTTCTTCTCCAAATCTTGAATAGTATTCTTCATAGAGAAGTTTTTTTCCTTCAACCTTTCATTCTTCTTACATATTTTCACCTATTTTGGTGCATTAACTTGTAAGCCTCGTAAATGTTCTTCTTTTTATCACCTAAACCACTTTCATCACTGTCATAATCTGAGATTAAGCCTTGAGCTGATTAGTCTATGTTTTTTCCATAATTTTTTTATTTACTCACTTTTTCGTCTTCAATTACTTCCTTCTCAGTTGCTGTTAAGAAAGTAATTGGGCTTTGGTTGTACAAAGTAACTAACGCACCACTATTCACAACTTCTTATTCACTTCCATATTCACTTCCGGATTCGTTATCATTCCAAGTGCTCGTATAGTATTTCCCTTTTCTTTTCTTTAAGATGTTAGCACACTCCGCTTGAGCATGTCCAAAGCCTTGATTCTCATGACATTGAATTCTCTTTACCTTTCTTTCTCCCTTTTGAGATTTAGCCTGTTGTTTGAAGTTGTTCGATGAGCTCCCGCCGTTTTACCTAAACTCAGGTCTGTCCTTTTTCACTCTCTTCAGCCATTTACTGAACTCTCGTGTTAATAGCTCCATATCCTTATTCTCGTCGAATTCATCTTCTACATCATTCATACCTTTTTTAGTTTCAACCGATAGTGCCAAATCCTTTGCTTCTTTCTTGTTTACCCCTTAAAAGATTCATTTTGAAATTTGTAAGAATTCCAATTATCTTCTCCAATGATAGATCATTAATGTTATGAGTCTCCTCTATTGCTGCAATTTTCGAAATAAATCTCAGAGATAATGATCTCAACGTCTTCTTGACTAGTTTCAGATTTGAATATTTCTTCCTGAGATGATGTGTCTGATTTGCTATATCGTATCATGAAAGTTCACAATAGTCTCATTTTCATCTATCTTCAGTTCTTCAAATCTCACAGCTAACATCTTTGGTTTTGACGCAATCACATATTTGAACCCTTCATGAATAATCTAAAAAGCATCCCACGCTTCTTTAGCTGACTCACAAGCTAATATCATTGAGAAGTGTCCTTCGTCAACAGCACTAAAAATTGCATGCATTGCTTGTGAGTTTTCAAGTGCACTTTCTTCTTCGGCTCTTGTCCACTCAGATAGATCTTTTTAAACTGCCTCTCCTTTATCATCAGTAATCATCAAATGCGTCCACCCATGTACTACCAAATGTCAAGTTTTTATGCCCTGAGCTTGGATGAAGACTTTCATCCGTGATTTATATACAAGATAGTTAGAATCGTTCAACAGTGGTAGCCTGATAATTGATGTTCCTTCTCTTATAGCCATAATTGCGAAACCCAGATTTGCACCAACTTGCTACCAAGTTTTGAATCGGTGACTTTGCTCTAATACCAAATGAAAAATTGAAAGGGTTAGCAGTTTCGTAAACTTTCCAATTTTATTGTGAACGTCTTTAACACAAATGAAAATAAAAGCAATAAAAAACGAATAAATAAAAAGCACCAAAAATTTAGTAACACAGTTTGGCATACCTTGCCTACATCTGTGGGGTCCTCATCTAACTTAATACTTTCATGAAAGTACAATAGATTTACTCAAGGCTTTACTGAACCGACAATATTCAACTCTTGATACTATCTCTTAAGCTCACTTCCTGTGATAGATTTTCACACCTAATAACACGATTGACTTGTGTTAACCTTAACGGAGGATTTTCTCAATCAATCTTTTAAAGAAAGAACGATGAACAAATAACTCAAGTGAGTAAAATAATAAAGAACGAAAACTAAATACACTTGAGATAGACAAGAACAACTTTTCAATGAGTTCCGCTTTTCTAAAATGAATCTGAAAATTGTTGACAAAAATTAATAGAATCACATAATACTCTGAACCACCTTACGACTCCACCAAAAACATATTCAATGTGACAGATCAATCAATTAAGCCTCCAACAAAATCACCCAAGAAAAATAAACTATAAGTATATCGACTGCACACCCAACAATCGACCAATGTAAACCTGTGAACCAACAATGCACGCCCGTGAATCATCAATGCACGCCTGTGTCACAGAAAAATTAAAAAGCCAGCAACTGTGACACAGCTCCCACTTAATTAACATAAGTCATAGTAGAGACATATATGATATTAACCAAGAAGAGCCACTCTCCAACCAGCAAAAAATGACCTACACACCTTCAGCTCTTTATCAAAAAGCTATCAGCTTGGGACGAGAAGCAACCTTTCGAGAGCTAGGAACTGTATCAAAAAACTTTGCTTAGTTCACTTTTCCTATTGTCTAGACAACCCCTCTTAGCTAAATGGTTGATGTCACTGTCAAAGCTCACCAACCACCCACGCTTTCAACTCGACTCCTTTGGTGAACTCCAGTCCTTAAAAAGTTAGGCTTGTAACGTTCCAGTACTAATTAAACTTTGTTCAAAGAATGGACTAGATCGATCTTCTCGTATACTATTCCATGACCCAGTAGAAGTTTCAAATAGGTAGACCTATTCACAAAATTCAATTATTGCATAGTCACCCCAAAACTTCCAACCATACACATAAACTTCACACACACATGTTGTATCACACCCCCTTTTAAGATAGATTTCAATCTAAGATATTATTCTTTCTCAATTAGAGGATTATTCATATAGTTTTTGAATCTAAGTTAAACAAGAATTATTGTTTAATCATACTAAGCCGTGGTCCAGCTGTCATTACCTAATTAAATTTAATGTAAATCTTGAAACTACATTATTTATAGGTCCAATTATCTAATAAAGCCAAAATTAAATAATAAGATATATATGTTAACAATTGTAAATATTTGTAGTCTCTCCCCACGAGAGATGGCGTAAGCCAAGAAAAAATGTAAATTTTTGATTTAGATTAATCTATAGATAATCTATCTTTTATTTTTTAAAAAAGCTTTCTATAATTTCCCGAATATGTTCAACTAATTTTACGAATGTTTTTGTTACATAAACTACAATTTAAGTACTTGTTTCATACCTGATCAAGAAAATCTTGATTTGTGTGTCAATGCTTCTTTTTTTAATAAATTATCTTCTTGCGAATTCACCTCTACGTGGTGGTTGAGAAATGAAAGACAGAGATTCCAAAGTTGAGTATAAATAAGTCGCCATTTTGAGGAGATATGATCATATAAGTATTGGTTTTAATGATTGTTAGATAGGTAGGTCGAATAGTTTTGCCTGTTCAACAAATTGAGAGTAGTTTTGCAACATACTAACTTCAACACAAAGAGCTACCCAATTATGATTAAAATGTTAGATTAATACTGATAAATTTGAGACTAACTCTATCATAAAAATATCTTATAAAGAGAGATTTGTCGTACATTTATAAATTATTTTAACATTATTTACTTATTTAATGTAAGATTCCTAACACATCCTTATCAACTTAGATCAGGACTAGACATTTGATGGACATATTAAATAAAGAGCTACAACAGCCCGAGCATTGTATCATGTAAGGGGAGTATTGAGATATAGAGCCTGATAATATATTTGAACTTTACACCAGGTTCATGATCGTGGATAAATACATTCTATTCTCATAGTGTACCTTATGTCGAAAACATTCACAATGAAATAAAATCTTAACCACTCGTGAATGTAGTCAAAAGTTTTGGTGAACCACGTAAATCTGTGTATGTTTATTATTTTCACATTTATTATTTGATTATTGTAATTGATTGTTCATAACAGAAAGGCTTGTTGTACATTTATAAATCATTTTATCATTTTTTGCTTGTTTAACGAGAGATTTATCACAAATATTATCGAATTAAATAATTAAAATTTATTCATATTGATAGACATATAGTTTTGTTCTGTCCTCTTTTTCGGCTTTTACATTACTTTTTTTTTTCTCTCCCTCATATCTATATAAGTATTCACTAAAAAGGGTAAAAGGAAAATCAAAGAGAGGAAGAGTCTTCCATGGTTTCTCGGATTCGGCTATAGGAATATTTGATGCAATATGAATATGTCTAATTTTATTTTTCCAAACAAGTACATTCACAAAATTTCGAAGTGCTTTTTACGATAATTCTTATGACATCATTACGTTGTAATGTATGCATCACAACGATGTTAACTTAGGACTGGACAACACAAAGTTTGGTGAAGAGGCTTAATCAACAAGATCGGGAATAGTTTTCTTTTTTTAATGTTGTTGAAAAGTAAGATCGGGACTAGCTAAATGAATATACAAAGAACTTTCTCAGTATAATAATCAACGAAACATGAACGTGACAGGAAATTTTGAGCACTATGACTATCAGACAAAAGCCACTTCCCAAGTCAAGGACACAAGTGAACACGCATGCATGCCCTTCTTTTCAACGGCTAGATACGGTCAATTTATGCAGCTCAATGGGAAAGGGAAATCTTTTGTCCTAACAAGCCAGTACCAATCCTGTCTTATTACATTTTAGCCTTTTATTTATATGAGACCCACATAAATAAAAGACTAAGATACAATAAGACAGGGTTAGTACTAAGTTGTTAGGACAGAGGTTCAGCCCCCCTCAATGGGACGGACCTACTTTGCCACCCACCCTCTAAGTCTTCTCAAATTTTAATTAATCACACACTTCCAAACAAAAACCATTACTACCAAAAATATACTAACAAGTTGAACAAACAATAAATAAAATACTGCTACTTGTAAGATTCAAAGGATTGGATTTTGACGTTAATAGATTATTGACGTGATAAAGAACATATAAAATAAGAATAAAAAATATTTCAAATTCAACTTGTACTTTAACTTGATTTGATCCATATTAAAATTAATATTTAATTTAAAATTTTAATTTAAACTCAAAATCTTATTATATATATTCGACACAAAACTATAAACATACTTAAGTCCAATCTACTCCATTAACAAGCCTAATCATCGCTACATGTATATATCCTAATTATAGTCATCAATTTACGTATATCAGAAAGCCATTCTCCAAATAGTTTCGTTCATCAATGATTGCATAAACACTCAAAGGATGGGATATTATTGACGGAAGAATGATTCTACTCGGTGATTTTGAAGGATGCTTGCATAAGTACGACAAGTAAATGATACAAATGCATGAAGGTGAATGATATAAACAGTCACGGAGTCAGAAATTTAATATAGAATAATCTGAATATTAATTTTTTTAAATTTTAGAGGGTCCAGTGTATCACTAACTCTTAAATAATTCCGTTTATATATATATAATATTTAAAAAAACCTGAAATGGCTAGTGCACCACTGAACCTCGTGTAACTCCATCATTGGATACAAAAGAGGCTTATTAAATGCAAGACTTGTATGATAAAGGAATCGGAATCTTTTTTTTAATTATTATTATTTGGATGATTGATAACACTAGAAACTCAACCTAACGATGTTCTTGTTTATTCTTATCCGTCAGACTAGTTAGAAGGTTAGAGGTACTCAAGTACGTAATTATAAATTTAAACATTAAAATATATTTTAATGACTTGTAATTACGTGTTCCAAAAAAGATATGACTTCCTTCTAGATGAATTTGAAAATTAGCTCAACTGAGTACGACCCTTGAAGTGGACGTTTACGTCAATTGGTGGTGAACTTTTCAATTCCAAGATAAGAAATTCTAATTTAAGTAAAAGGACTTGTTTGCAAGTAAAAATATAATAAATTATACTTGACCAGTACAAAGTTTAGTGGTTTAGAAATTAGAATCTAACTTCTCACGATATCTTCACTTAATTCACTTCTACATTAATACTATAGTCTTGTTTGTTGGCAACAAGGGTGAATTGAAGACACGAATGGCTATTAATATGATTAAAAAAATTTTAAGTAATTTTTTCAAAATTTAATCGAAAGTTAAACCGATAAGATAAGAGATTTAAAGTTTAAAAATTTTCGTTATAAAACTGAATAAATATTAAATAAAATTAAAGAATTTAAAATATGATTGAAAGTGAATATGCTTATCTATCGAAAAATTTAAAATTTAATTAAAAATTGTTAAATAAAAATTAATTGATTTATTTTTATTTATAAAAAATTATTAGTTTATAAAAATTTACCAATTAATTAATAAAATAATCAAATTTTAATAATAAAAAATATTAAAATAAACAAAACTGAAACGTTGAAAATCAAATCAAAAATTTTAACGATACAAAATTCATAAGATTAAACCGGTATAATAGATTTGATTTTTTAACGATAGCTCTTAAGAGAACCTTATTCTATGTACCAAAGTGTACTACCTTTTCTTAGGTGAGGATGACCTCACAAAACTAGCAAAATTCACAAGTGTTTAGGTTTTAAGCTTTCCACATTCTCATTTGTGATTTGACAAAATAGTGGTCCAGACCAACTTTTTCTTTTCACACGGACAAAGGAGATTGTTCACGTGACTCGAACTTGATACAAAAGTAAATAAGAATTTTCAAAACTAAAACTAATAAATAGAACTGTACAAGCTTGTGAGTGAGACTCCAACAATTTCGAATATTTATTTTATTAGATGAGTTGTTAAGGGGAATTCGGCTAGTTATAGATGTTAGACTATTCATATTGACTAAACATGAAAATATTAAAAAGTTTATAAGTGGTAAGGGTCAATTATCTAAATGACTAGTTTTAGTCATTTTGAGAATGATTGACTCAAGCTCAATTCTTATTGGTGGACTCTACATTCTGTCCATATTAAAAATTATTTTGTGATATCAGGGCAGGTTTGGTCTGGATTATTAATTTTTCAGTTATTCGCCTGAATGTCCAGTCCCAACGGCCTAGTCTGGTTACCACTGCATTTATTTCAAGTGTCCAAATTCTAACTAGACTTCAACCCATTAATCTAAATCATTTATTAGACTACTTTATTACCTTTAATTAGATCAAATTATGTAACTTAACCGATAATTTATTAAAAGCCAAAATTACAATTAATAGTTGTCCGCTTAATAAGAAAAAGACAAAATTGTACCTAAGGACAAAAATGTCTTACAATCTCCCCCTTGGACAATTATTAATTGCAGTTTTTGTTAAATTGAAAATATTTTAAAAATTCAATTAAGTCACGTTACTGTAATGGTACCAAATTTTAAAAAACATTTGATTCAAAGGTAATAAAAGTCCTACATTTTGCCCTGCAAAGCTTTCGATACCGAAAATATCATACACATATGTCATGTGTGATACAAGTTCAATATAATTACGAATATCTAATACTTCGCTAACATGAATGTGATAATGGAGTGTGACAAACTAAGATGATACATGTATGATCTATAATGTATCATCTTTGTCTGTAGGTCTTGATTTCTCTAACTTTATACTAAATTACATGTGCTAAACTGTAGTAGAAAAATCATGTCTTCTCTCACTGAATGCTAAATAGCATTAGAGAAAACTTGTTTTCTCTCACCAAATGTTAAACTGCATTAGAGAAAATATTTATATTATCCAACTAAATGCTAAACGACATTAGAGAACCTTTATGAGATTAAAACCTTATATCCCTTTATGTCATATGAAACTTTAAGGATATCCATATAAACTTTATGTTTTTAATGACATAGACTCAAGGTTAATCTTTATATGTGCCCTATAATCTTTAAAATGCTAAAGATCAACACAAATCTTAAGGCTTTTATATAGATTATGACTATATACAAAAGTCATAATCTTTGAAATTCATTGTTATTATTATTATTTGTTAACTTTTTTACTAATACAAATCATTCGTTTTAAAATAATCAATGAATTACATATTTTCAATAATATTATACTGCAGGAGCATTTTCTTCATTGATACTGTTTTTATGTTTTGTCTACTGCAACCAAACACATTTCTGTTCTCGAGACGGAGACAGTTTTTTCTGTTCTATCCATTATAACCAAAGACCTCACTGTCTCCAATTGTTCTATTTCGTCTCCAAATTTTCGTCTCGTTCTGCCTCTGCATATTGAAGATAGTAACCAAATGCAGCGTTAGTCAAAAGATTAGCTAACATCTCTTTAGTCCTAATATGCTCCATTTCAACGTCACCCTTCTGAATCAACTCCTTTATGGTCAAATACTTGACCTCCAAATGCTTAGATCATATGATACTCTTGTTATTGTTACTGAATAACACTGCAGCAAGATTATCACAATACAACCGAATGAGTCTAACTATCGAGTCCACCACAGACAACTCAGAAATCAAGTTTCTGAGCTAAGCTGCCTATGTAACAGCTCTATAACATGCAACAAACTTTGCATGTATGGTCGAGGAAGTTACTAGTGCCTGCTTGACACTCTTTCACGATGTCGCACCATTTACCATCATAAAAATGTAACCCAATGTGGATTTGTGTCATCCGGACACATAACGAAATCGAAGTTTGGTCTTAAATAGCCACTTGCAACTGACAGGCCTGCAATGTTGAGGTAAATCAACAAGCTCCCATACCTTATTACATCTTATAGATTGCATCTTGTCCTTTATTGCTTCCCACCATATATCTGCATGAGGTTCAAAAACGACTTCTATAAAAGTCAATAAATCCACAACATGTCCTATATCATAGTCTTGCTCACCTAAATAGACTATGTAATCCAGTGAGATAGCAGGTCACCTCTTTCTAGTAGATTTGCATAATTGCATAGGCTCTTGTATCTCAGAAACCTCTTCCTGAATAGGAGTAGGTTCCTATGCCTGCATAGGCACAGTGCTCGAGCCTTCATTCACTAGAACTGACTGTATGAGAGGAGGATACATAATAATTGTAGTATCCGTCCTATTATCTTCTAGAGGATGTGAGTATCCTCCTTCACCATAGACATTAATATGTGCAAGACTTGGCTTCCAGCCCTTCCAAAGGTCAAAAGGCATCTTTGATACTAACTTACTCGGGACTTTGTTCAAAATATATAATGTTGTCTTGATGGCTTCACCATAAAGGTATTCCGGTAGGTTAGTCCTACTCTACATTGACCTCGTCATATCCTTTAGCGTGCGATTACACCTTTTGGTCACACCATTTTATTTAAGACTGCCTGGCATAGTAAACTGAGCTACTATAGAGATGGGATAAGAGAAAGTTTAAACAATATGTAACACTCCCATACTTTTATTATTAAACTTGGTTGCCTTATATAGGCAAAATTCAAACAACTAAAATAAAATTTTC
>JANZLD010024085.1:0-10482 GCA_026413575.1 Erythroxylum carthagenense
CTGTAACTGAAGAAGATAAAGTTACATGTAAATACACTTGCTTTCCAGGGCACTATATTTACATAACTCCAACACAAACATCATTGTATACTACAAAATCTCCAAATCCAAATAATGTATGATCATTGATGTTATACTTCCTCAAAATTCTCTTTACATTCATCAGTCACATGATTTATATGTTTTTTCTCAGACATTTTTGTCAAAGAGCTAAGATTAATAAAAACCCTTAACAACTTCTAGTAGTGTCCAATTCCTAGCCAATTCTACAAAATTTCGGATCTCTCATATATAACCTGGAGTTTCTCTCTCCATCATTACCTTTATTTTCTTTAGGGTCTCCCAATATGTTATGTTTAGATACTATACAACCCAACATTTTATTCAATCGAGTTAAGATTCACTCTTATTAAACTTAGCAAATAATTGTTTCTATCTTCATGATATGTAAGATTTTCTCAAGTATTCAAAATATTCTTCTCCACTTTTTGAACACATTTAATACATCATCTATGATCATAATCACTAATTAATCTAAACAAAATTGTGACACTTTATTCTTCAATACTATAATACTATCAGGGGCATTGTTAAATCCAACAAATATAACCCAAATTTCCTTGTGCCCATGAGTTGCTCTCTTAATTCTTTAAGAATCTAATTCCTCAATAAGGTAGTATTATCCTATGTTATTTTCGATTTTCCCAATTGACTTCTTCTTCTCGAATGACTTTCTCAATTCATTCTATTTCCTCTTATTTCACATTGACTTATTCTAACATCTATTCATTCTTACTAGTTTCTCTACACATTTCAATTTATTTGCAATCTTTACTTCCTAGGTTGGTAACATATTCATCATATCTAATTTGTATCTCCTACACTTATTTGCATAGAATATAATGTGGACCTAAGTGATCCTCACATTAGCAATAATGTCACCTCCAATTCAATAATCCAATCACTTAGTTGGATACTTTACATAAGACAAAATGCATACACTCTCAGTAGCATATTTTACCTCCTATGCTTGAGTCTCCACTAGGGATATGACTCCAATATTCGCTTTTTTGATTTATTACATATTCATTTCTTATTTACTCCTTCATTGATCATTCTTAAATTGAATCAACTGATCAACTTAACCTGATTTAGGGAAATTCTTCTTAAGAGAAGATTTCTTGCTACTTTCATCAATACCGCTCATGAAATTCTTATCAATCGACTGTCTTCACCATTACTTGTTAGCCATTCTTAGTACCTTAAGAAGATTAATTTTGGCTATTCACAGTATCTCATTAAGATCAATTTATTCCATGACTTATATGATCAGAACATCCCTTTTATTAAGGCTCATTAAAGCATTAAGCAAATTATTTACTCAAGTATCTTGGTATACATTATCAAAATCATTACATCTTATCTCGAGACATATTTAGGACAACTCACCAATTAATAGCTTATGCTAAGGATACCTTGATCTCATTTGATTTCAATTGATCCTAGACAAAATTTCTCTCTTTATTCCTACCCACAATCGGGGTATCCCTGCCACAATCGTGTCAAAAACCTATTTTGTTAGGTCACCATCATACCCTGCACTTTCTTTCTCGTAATAACATATATACTACCATCAATTCTTCAAAATTTACTTATTCTAATGCTACGTCATTTCATTATAATTCAACTACCATATTGATTGTATTCACTCTTCCCATTTGATGCCTCATCTTTTTCTTAATTTCACCCATAGATAGAATCCTATCTTGTATGCATTTCTAACTTTCTCCTTACTAGATATATATCATTCATCTCATGAAAAGACATTTACGTCTATTTCATTCTCCCATATTAATATCCTCAATCCATTCAGAGTTATAGATGCATAATCATCATGAAATTCTGATCTCAATATCACAGACATATTCTTATGCTAAATCATTTCTCTGATCATATTTGTCAAACAATCATTTCAAGTCTAAGTTTAACCTCTCAAAGTCATAGGAAATTTTATTTTCTTTCAACTTAGCTTGTACACTTTAAATTTTGTCATTCATATTTATATCACTTCTTTCCTTAATCAGTACATGACAATGTATTTACATCTATTTCATATTCAAGGATATATTACCATAATACAAAATTGATGTCGTATTCTATAATACATGCACCAATACAAATGTGTTGAACCTTTATCTGTCATATCTAACCATATACTATTTCTCATTTCTATATATCCACAACTTTCATTTTCTTACACTTTAACAAATCATCATTCTTCTTATTATTTCTACTTGCTCATGCTCTTAACGAATGCTCATGCGTGTGACTCATGTAATTACGACTCAAACTGGGGATCAGTTGCTACTGCCTGCTATAACATGTCTAAAATGTATATGCTTTGACATATATTTTGAAAAATGCCCATGCAAGATACTAAGTCTAGGCTCTGATACCAAATTGTAGAACCCTACTCTCGTAAGACACGTACCCGACATCCTCCGTGATGTCTGAGAACTTACCCCGCGAGGGTGGCATGCTAGCACACTCGGTCAGTAAAATCTCGTTACAATTTTTTTTCAAAACAATGCATATGCGTGTAGAAATCAATTATAAAATTGGGCCTACTTTATTCATAAACTTTTTCAATCACAATAATACAATCATCAAAATTTCAATAGCCATTTGGGCCCATTACAAATACAAAATACTTGTAGTCATAATTTCATTACATTGCAAAATCATTTACAAACCATCCCAATTTGGAAAGTTATTACATTACTAAATCATTCATATACATATTGTACAGTATGTACGGCATACACAATTTTATACAAAAATAAGAAAATACAAATGTAGACGCAAATTGAACCTGACCTCTATCTACAAATGCAAATGCAAACTGATCCTGACCTCTATCTCTTACTTGAATGCAGACATTTTACTCTCGTTTGCCCAACAGGGTAGCTCTTCTAAGCCTGAAAATTATTGCAAAATTTTAGGTAAGTTTTTGCAAACTTAGTGAGTGATCATCCTCGATGGCTCACTCAATCCCATAACACATAACACATACAATTCACATATTCACATAATTCACATCATTCATTAATACTCATATTGAATCACATACACTTGATCGGTCATTTCACATTTTTCATTCAATACATACCACATTTCGAAATCGTTCAAACCATTATAATCATTCATATCATGCATGTGCAACACTTTTGAGCCTCACTTTTCATTTTATTTCTTTATTGTGATCGAGTGCCTATAACTACCCCGCATCTATTGTGGATATCGGGCTCATTAATAACTTTCCCATATCCGTTAGAAATATCGGGCTCATTTTATATAGTAAGCCTTTGGCTCTTAATCACTTTCTGAGCTCTAAGCTCTTTTTCACATTCTGAGCTCTAAGCTCTTTTTCGGTGGCTACTTCGGTCACAACTATGTTTATCTTTCATGCATTCATGTAATAAAATGCATCAATCACTTATGATCAACTTTTCACTTTCACATATCATTGGACATTAATCCGACATTCAACATTAAAGCTAAGAATCATTCTTTTTCATTCATATGCATATTCACATTTGTTTCGGAACTAGATCAGACATTTAGCAATCAAGTCATATGTCACGTATTTTATCAAATTCATATACAAAGAGCACTTCAATATCTCATTTATACCTCACAATCATTAGACCTTCTGTCCAGAAATCAACATAATCAATCACATTCGTATGATCATTCAGTAGTCAATCAATACAAAAATTCAAAACAGAACAAATAACGAAATGAGACTATTTAGGTCGACTCACAGTACACTCCAGATTTGCATTAGCTTCCATAATCTAGAAACGTCTTGATGTAGACGTTCTATCTTGTATCATTATTACACAAAACACATATTGCACACACATTAATAATTGCACAATCACATAAACATTCAGTTTTACGCACATGTATATGTGTAATGTATAATGCATGCTCAATGACAATCTTGGGTATATTTTCTAAATTCACATCTTATGCTCATTCTCATTTTGTGATTCATATTTGTCTAATTGAACTTAGATTTATACTTCATTTGCACATGATCATTCTAAGTTCCCCATTTAATCTTTACCCATTATATGTGTCTAACTTATTCATAAGCTGCAAGAACACTTGGTTACTCTGTATCATAACTCAATTTCTCGTCATCTCTTTTCTCATATGATCTCATAATATCCAATTCTCATTCACAATTAATCACTTAATACACATTACTCAACTTTTTTGAATCATAGCTACAATTACCTGAACATCTTCATTCCCATTATACTCATGCCTTGGGTCCCTTAATATTATCCCTTCATTCACTAAGTTATAACCTTCATTTTCACTTTAAACCTATCATAAATTAGTCACATAAACCAAGGATCATTCTAGGTTCAATTTAAGACACATTTAAGCCCCAATTAGGATCACTTGACCTATGAATGTCCGTTAGGCGAACATCTATGTCTGTTAAACGGACCTTGACGGGTCACTTAGAGAGACTTGACAATGTAACCCTCTAGAAATCAAAATCTCTTTTTTTTGGTCTTTATAGAAGTTGTAGATCTTTAATTCCTCTTTAAAACCATACCTAAATGCCCTCAATCTGAGTTCTACAGAAAAAGTTATGCTTCTTGCACTAAAGTATGTCCAATTGCATCTTGTTTTCCATATTTCTAACTCTTTACTTGTTACATTCAACATCATATGCTTGATCTATCACTTCTAGTTCAATTACTCATCATTTATCAGTTATTATAACTCCATTTCAACTCAATATCATCCATAAACAAATTATAGCCCATGATTGATCATAAACGCTAGTAACAGAACATACACATGTATATGCATTTATCGTCAATTTTCTGCACATATTCAACTTCATTTCCACTTTCATTTAACTTCTAACTATTGTTAAGTCAAGAGGATTTCACTTATATTAATTTTGATGACAATCAAATAATAATAATCTTAGAAATGTATGAACTGTTTTGATAAGTTTGTTAAGTGTACAGAAAATGTAAGTAACATTTAAGTCAAACATAGAAGATGCGTGGTCAACAATAAACGATATGTCAGCAATAGACGAAGTGCAACACCAGACGAAGCACAACACCAGACGAAATGCGATACCAGATAAAGTGCAATAACAAATGAAACGTGATAACAGAAGTAGTATTATACCAGACAATATAAAAGGAAGATATTCTAGAACGTCAGTCAGTTAGTTAGTTGGAGTTAGTTACAGGACTCAACTAATAACAATTTTTAGAAGATTCAAGAAGCAGTTTCTTAAAAAGACAATTAGAGACTTAGCCTATAAATACTAGTTCTAGTCGAAGACTAAATAATGTTTTACAAGAGAGAAAATTTGATTGTATAATACTTAGAAAAATTATGTATTCAAAGTGAGAAAGAAGAGAGTGAATACATCTGTAACGTGAAGCTCAAAGATATATTTCCTAAAGAGAGAAAGAAAGGCTAGGTCCTGGAGAGGCTAAGAAAGTAGATAATGAATACTTTGTGAGAGAGACCTGAAGAGGCTCTACAAGTGTAGAAAGAATACTTATAAAGTTAAAGAGTATAGTGAAATCTCAGAAAAACTCTGAGGACTAGAAGTAGCCCAAGGTTGGGGGCGAAATAGTATAAAATCACAGCATCTATTCTCTAACCCTTATCTTTTAATTTTTCTATTATTCGAAGAGTAGATAATATTACTTACAATTGCATTACTTATCAACTTTAGTAAAGTGTTTTTTTGATCATCTAAATTTTGTAAAGAAATTTAAGAAATCTTAAAAGATCAATATTTTTGAAAAGAATACACAATTCAACCCCCTTCTTATATATTTTACATGTTATATGTGATTTCAATATTAACAAGTGATTTACTTCAGTTGGCATCAGAGCGAGATTTTCAAGAAATATTGTTACAAAGTGAGGACAAAGATGCATGGCTGAATCACATGTTTTTATAGCTGAAGGTGCCTCGATCACAAAACCTCCTGTATTCAATGGTGATGATTATCATTATTGGAAGGACAAGATGCGGGTCTTTATAGAATCCACACATATTGATCTCTAGGATATCATCGAGAATAGTCCATATACACTAACAGACAATGAAGGCAATATCATCTCTCGTGACAAATGGTCAGTCAATCAGAAAGCTTGATTTCAGTTAAACTCAATGGTCAAGTTCTTTTTAAGTTGTGCCCTAAGCAGAAGTGAATATGATAAGGTTCATGGATGCGTATCTGCAAAGAAAATATAGGATACATTAGCCATTGCACATGAAGGCACAAATCAAGTGAAAGAGTCCAAGATCAGTATTCTTGTTCATCATTATGAGTTGTTCAAGATGAAAGATGAGGAGACTATCGATCAAATGTTTAGATGATTTTAAATGATTGTCAATGGACTTAAAGCTCTTGGGAGAATCTAAGATAATCAGATTATGTCAGAAAGATTCTCATAAGTCTTCCTAAAATATGGAGACCCAAAGTTACAACAATACAAGAGGCTAAGAACTTAAGTAAGCTGAAGCTAGATGAATTGCTTGGTTCACTGAAGATACCTAAAGTTGAGCTTGATGCAGAAGATAACCTAGAAGAGATAAATATATTGCATTAATGGCTGGTCAGAAGAATCAGAAGAACCAAAAAAATAGAAGAACATCTTCAAAAGCATTAAAGATTGAAGAAATCAAGAATGACGATGCCAGTGAATCTAATCAAGATTCAAGTTAAGATGATGATGAACTATCCATCATTTCAAGAAAGATTAGGAGGACGTGGAAAAAGAAAGTGAAGGGAAATAAAGACTTTTCTTTTAAGAAGAATAGCAAAGACGAATCTAAGAATGAGAAAATTTCTATCGTCTACTATGAGTGTAACAAACCAGGACATTACAAGTCTAAATGTCTGTTGCTCAAAAGAAAACAGAAGAAAAGTAAAGAACACAAAAAGAGCATGATGGAAACTTAGGAAGATTTGGATTCGTCTGAATCTGACACCGATTCAGAAGCATCAGAACAAGCAAATATATGCTTGGTAGCTGAAAAGGAATGCGACAATGAGGTAACTTGTAACTTTAATGAACTTTAAGAGGCGTATTTAGAATTGTTAGAAGATTCACATGCTATATTAAAACAATATAGGATCTTGAAAAAGAAATTTGTTGAAAGCTTGAAGAACACGGAAGTGTTTGAAAAAGAAAATGTCTGCCTTAAGAAACAAGAAGACGATATGAAAAAGAAAGTCACTGTAGATAGATATGAGGAAATTAATCAACTAAAACAAAGGATTAACAATCTTTCAGTAGATTTATCAACATTTACTGAAAGTACAAAAGGATGAAAGATATGATTGAAAAATATAGAAATCAAAATGATAAGAGTGATTTAGGGTTTACTAATAGTAATCTTTGTCATAATAAGAGTTTTTTACCTAACAGAAAGAAAAAGAAAAAATATTTTTGTTATTCGAGAAATAATTGTAAGTCTAACCCCAAAGAACCCAAGAAAGTATAGGTACCTAAGAAAGACATAATATATACTGCAGATCTCCTTTCTTAGAAAAAGCAACAATATTCTTATTATTCGAGGAATAATTGTATGTCTAACCCCAAAGAACCTAAAAAAATATGGGTACCTAAGAAAGACATAATATATACTACAGATCTCCTTTCTTAGAAAAAGCAACCAGCACCAATGGTTCTTGGACAGTGGATGCTCGCGACATATGACGGGAAGAAGGTCTATATTCTTAGACCTCCAAAATAAGCAAGGAGGATCAGTAACTTTTGGAGACAACCAGCAGGGCAAAATAGTTGGAATTGGTAAAATTGGTGAAGATTCATTTGCGTCTATTGATAATGTTATGCTAGTTGAAGGATTAAAGCATAATCTAATTAGTGTAAGTCAATTACATGATTCTAGTTTTGAAGTATCCTTTGATTAAAATTCTTGTGTAGTAAAAAACAAGGATGGTTTCGTATCCTTTTCCGCCAAAAGACGAAATAATCTCTATAAGATTAACTTAGATGATTTAAAAAGTCAAAATATTTCATGTTTTATATCAACAGATGAGGAAAAACTAATTTGGCGTAAAAAGCTAGGTCACGTTAGTTTTAAACATATTTCCAAGTTGTTTAGACATGATTTGGTAAGAGGATTACCAAAAATAAGTTTTAAAAAAGATTTCTTTTGTGAGAGTTTTCAAAAAGGAAAACAAATTGTGGAACCCTGAACGTTTCATAGAAGTTAGAAATATTTGAAGGAGAAATTTTGGCAAGTAATCATGAGTAAAGAGCAAATGAATAAAAATTCAAGAAATGATAGATAAGAGTAAGGTAGAGAATGAGAAGTATGGATAGATTCATAATTTGCCTTGGTGTTTCTGGTGGATAAAAGATTTTGAAGTGAGAAGAATTAAGGTGAAACTTAGAAGTAGAATGAAAGTAAAAATGAAGTTGAATTTGTGTAGTAAGTTGATGAAGAATATGTACATATGCGTATGTTCTGTTGTTGGTGTTCATGATTAATCATGGACTATATATTTTTCTTCGGATGCTATTGATTTGAAATGAAGTTTAGAATGAGGAGTAAATGAAGTAGAAAAGGTGATCTTAGTATGATTTGTGTTAAGGAAAGATTGCGAAACAAAATGGGTGGTTGATCTGGAAAATGTTCACAAGATGATGCTTCAGTCTTTTAGCTACAACTTTTTCTCTAGTTATCCAAACGATTTCTTATGGCTACATTTCTTATGAAGACATATGGCTACATTTCTTATAAAGACATATGAAACAAACGATTAAACTAGAAAACATATGGCTACATTTCGTATGAAGACATCGAATTTAAATTCAGTCTTTAAGAATCTCGAAATTTGTCATGAAGTTGAAAATTAGGTGTAGTACATTGGTGGATGAATGTAAAGTACGTATTCTAAATTCGGGGAAAAAACTGGATTAATCTAGGCTGAATTTAGGCAAGTGTGTCTACTAGGAAGTTGTAGGTCTTTCTTTTAGCTTTCCAACAACATATAGTATGAAATTTTTGGACTTCTAGGCTGAAAGCTATGATCTTTGTAAAGGAAGTTGTATCTTCTGCCTTTTTGCTTCTTTTGTAATGACGTCATCTCCTTCTGTATTTCCTTTATGATGATGTCATCTTCTTCTGTGTTTTGCTTCGTCTGTGTTTTGCTTCTTCTGCTTTTTTGCTCCTTCTGTGATGACGTTATCTCCTTCTGTGTTTCTTTTGTGATGACATCATCTTCTTCTGTATTTTGTTTCGTCTGTATTTTGCTTCTTCTGTGATGATGTCATCTCCTTCTATGTTTTCTTTGTGATGACATCATCTTCTTTCGTGTTTTGCATCGTCTGTGTTTTGCTCCTTCTGCCTTTTTGCTGCTTCTGTCTGTCTTTTGCTTCTTCTGTCTGTATTTTGCTTCTTCTATCTTTTTGCTTCTTTTGCCTTTTCGCTTTTTTTGCCTTTTCGCTTCTTCTGTGTTTCGCTTCTTCTGACTTTTCGCTTCTTCTTTCTTTTCTCCTTTTGTGTTTTGCTTCTTCTATCTTTTTGCTTCTTTTACCTTTTTGCTTCTTCTGTGTTTTGTTTCTTCTGTCTGTTCTCTTCTTCTGTCTTTTTGCTTCTTCTGCCTTTTCGTTTTTTTTGTCTTTTTACTTCTTCTGCCTTTTCGCTTCTTTTGTCTTTTTGCTTCTTGTGTGTTTTGTTTCTTCTATCTTTTCGCTTCTTTTTTCTTTTTGCTTCTT
Organism: Erythroxylum carthagenense; assembly: GCA_026413575.1. NCBI lineage: Eukaryota > Viridiplantae > Streptophyta > Magnoliopsida > Malpighiales > Erythroxylaceae > Erythroxylum > Erythroxylum carthagenense. The sequence goes on from JANZLD010024085.1 coordinate 9,820, forward strand.
ATGCCTTTTCACTTCTTCTGTCTTTTTGCTTCTTCTGCCTTTTCACTTCTTCTATGTTTTACTTCTTCTATGTTTTTGCTTCTTCTGTGTTTTTACTCCTTCTGTCTTTTCGCTTCTTCTATACCTATCTTCTATTTTATTTTTGACCCTTCAGAAGATAGAATCTGTCTTCAATGTCTTCATGAAAGTTGTAGATCTTGAAGTTTTCTTTAGAACCATATAAAGAACATCTTAATATGATATCTATAGGGAAAGTTATAGTAATTTTCCCATTTTTCTGTCTTTTTCCATTCGTCTGCTTTTTTCCTTTGACTTCGTCTAATCCTATCATCTGATCCATTTTGACCCTTCAAATAATAAAAATCTGACCTCAAGGTCTTCTTGAAAGTTTTAGATTTCAAGGTTATCTTTGAAATCATCCTAAGATGATCTTAATCCAACATCTTTAGTGAGAGTTATGCCATTTGTCCCGAGACAAGTTCAATATAAGTGAGGACCAAATCTTGTTTGCTTCGTTCGGCCATAATTTGTTTGTCCGACATCCAAATGAAGTGATTCTTGAACCCTTAGATTCCTAACACTTTTATTTTTGCGTCTCCATTGAAGGTCATAGCTTTTGGTGTTGATTTGAAAGGGATGGATTGAACCAAAGTAAGGGTATAA
>JANZLD010024112.1:0-10480 GCA_026413575.1 Erythroxylum carthagenense
AACAAACAAGATTTTTTACCGAATTTGAAAACAAAAACAGAAAACCAAAAATAAAAACAGAAACAAACACCCCCTAAGTTTATACTAAGCACGAATGGGATGTTCGTCCTTCTCCTGACGTGTCATAGATCCAACGATACTATTTTATCTAACGACTCCAATTTATTCTATTAATCGAGTGGGAAGTCAACAAAATCTCAAAGTAATAAATTTTGATAGTCTCTGTAACATTTATTCGAAACCTGTCAACCTAATTAATAAATAAATCTCGTGACTTGCATCTGCGTGTTGTTATTGATGCATGTTATTATTAATTATTAAGCAGCTCATTTCAGTTTCTTCTTCTTCTCCTTCTCCATAACCTTCTTCTATGGTGACTCCTCCGGCTTCCTCTCTTTCTGTGCAATCGACTTCTTCTCTTCTTCTTTTTTGATGGGTTTGAGTTATTAGTTAAAAAATGTGACTAATCTCTGTCCTTCAAATCAATCAAAGAAGACCCATGTCAGGTTCCTGCTACAGAAAGAAATGAGCTGAATCAATGGATGATCATTTGAGTTGGATTGCATGATTATTGTATCTCAGAATGAAACCTCTATGATTGCATGATTATAGTTCCAGTTAAATCAACATCAAAAGAAACAATTTTCTTTATTTGTTTATTTGCTTTCTTTAACATGCCTTGTTTTCTCTTACATTTTAATTCCAATCACATGCATTATTGATTATTGATTATTAATTATTAATTATTAATTATTATTACTATATTATTAAGTACTATATATTATTATTAAGTATATATCTTAGTCATAACCATGCATTATTAATTGTTAATTATTATTAAATATTATATACTAATATTAGTGTGAATTGTATATTAATTATTATTGTTATATTATTAACTACTATATACTAATATTAAGTATATATATTAGTGACAATCATGCGTTATTAATTGCTTTATATACTAATATTAAGTATATATATAGTTCTTCATGGTCGGGACTAATAAGTCACAGTTATGATTATTTAAATTAATTATGTTAGTTAATTGTTATTTATTATTAGTTATAGTTAATTATGAATTATGCTTTTATTAACTATCTAAAGTGTATATATATATATATATAAGCAGGACTAATACACATTTCTTTTAATATTATTCAACTATTAATTTAGTTTTAATTGTATCAGTTTTAATTAATATTAATTATTAATTGGTTGTTAAACATGTCATTATAAATTTTTATAATAGACTCCCCCATTTTCTTCCAATAACTTTTAAATATATATATAAAAACTGAACTTAGACAAATCTTGAGTAATCACTCATGTGACTTAATAGTACTCCCATGTATGGTTGTGACTTAAATTATTTTTTTACTAGGCTTTTTCACATGCAAGGTTATTGTTAATTAATAAATAGGCAAGTTCTTATTAATGCTTTCATATTGTTGTTTAATTATTAGTTTAGTTAAAATTGTTTTATTATTAATTATTATTATTATTAATTGGTTGTTAATTATGTTGTTAGAAATTATTATTATTATTAATTATATATACTACTATTGATAAAAATTTTTGTCATACATTTTAAAGGTAAAAATGTAACTCTGATCTTAACAATCATTTTGATGTTACATATGATTTAATTATTTCTAGACAAATGAAACCTTAAACTTCTATTATTTTTATACGTAACACAAACATTAAACTGATTTTCTTTCTAAATATCTATCAACTCAGCAATTCAACTTATCTCTAAAAGTCACTAAACGCAAGAGTTATAAAGCAACTATGATTTATCAATTTGCTTTTATTACTCTATCAACTTTATATTATTCTAACCTTAGAATATTATTCTCCCTCTTCCACCATATCTGAATCATTATTGCCTTTTTGCCTACATATCGTTGTATCAAACTTACAAAATTTAATAAGATCAAATTAACATTACAGAAAAACCTTGACCACAAAAACATCAAATACTACATAAACATCAAAATCTATAATCATCAAACAAACTAAAACTATTTAAGAAACCAAAATTTCCACTCACAAATTAAACATTTCCACATAACAAAACAATAAATTTGAAATTACATATGCATCCACAAAACGCTTACATTAATTATCAGAACTCTTTCTTTTTCATCGACGCTCTTTGATTTTCTTCTCTTCTTCCTTTCTCTGCATCTCCTCCATGTCTCCAAATGTGATGAAATGAGTGAAGATTAATGGCCCTTCATCCTTTATTCACAAAATAATTTCATTAAGATTCATACAAATTTCAACATATAAAAAGAAGCCAAAATAAATAAAATTAACGACAACAATACCTCAATACTTAAACTATAATTATACTCAACCAAAACCAAAAACACTAAACTATAAAAACACAAACACCAAAAAAACAAATTAATAATAACAACAAATTATTTTTTCATTTAATAATTAAATATATCAAAGAACAATTCCATAAACACTACCTAAGATTTTAAAACTCATAATAATTAGTGACAAACTATTCTTCACATGCATAATCATAATTAACAAGTATGTCAACTGAAAGACCATTAACAAGTGTGATAGACACTCACTTCGCTTTTCATTCTCTCGAGCATTCAAGGGTCATAAATATTCTTTCATTATTCATTTCATGTTAAGCATCAACCATAAGCTTGCTTACTAATCTAATCTTCACTACTAAATATATAACACAAACATTAATCCGAAGGTCTTTATTTTGGTTGTAACGGGGCCAACATAAAGGTAGGGAAAAAGATAAAACTAAGTTTTAAACCATAGGACTAACTGAGCATTTAAAATGATACAAACCAATAAAATATAAAACATACAATTTTTTTCTTTTCAATTACAAACTTAACCCTACTAATCTCCCTTACTTTTTTCTTCTCCCCTTTCTTTTCATCTTGTTTTTGTTCTTCCTGTTTTTCTTTTTTTCATTGCATTTTCTGCTTCTCTTTCCTTTTTTTCCTTTTTCTCTTTTTTACACTTGATATGATTTGTTTTTTTCCCAATATATAACAACATAAATTCAAAAGGGGAAAACTGTAGACAACAATTGTAAATTATTACAATAACCCGCCCTTAACTTATAACCTAACTATATGCTATGCTTCTCTCACAAGTATTCCCTGCAATCAATTATACCTTTTTTAATGCTCAACTTGCCCTTACGACGGATGTAATCAAAAGAGATAAACAATCAAGGCCAAGGCTTATATTTCGGGTTTTAACCGAAAAAAGGTTTCATCTAAACTCAAGGAAGCTCACTAAGGATAATATCATGGTGGCTTTCTAAGCTATCAAGATAAATCCTAAATGTCTTCATCACTTCAATGCTTGCATAAGATTATGTAAGCTCCACTAGTATTTGCAAGCAAATTCTAGATTTGCTTAACCATGAAAAAATACTCTCACCAATGAATACTTTTAACTGGTATATAGTATCTCAAAAAAGCTCAAATTCTTACCAAAGAAAGGTCTGATTCATCTATCACAACAAGCTAATACCCTTTTAATTGAAATCCAAGTCAATCAGTTTGCAAGCAAATATATTAATTCACTCATCTTATGCATTTATAATCCTGGTTAAGTTCATTTAATAATCAAACATCTCTAACTATTAAACAAGAAACAAGCACGTAATGTACAAATATACACTATCAACATCATAAGAAAATAATTAAAGGATCTAAATGCAAACAACATCAATAAAGACAAACAATAAAACTAAAAATAATTTAATGTCAAACAATCAAAATAATAAAAAGAAAAAGATAGAAATACAATACTAAGATGAATGTGGACATTGTCTCAAACGAGGATTTAAATTCGCTAGGAAATTCCTCATCTCTGCTATGCTAGCCTCAATCTTGTCGAATCTACCATTTGTTCGTCATTCAAATACAATTAGTTGATTAAGCAATGATTGTTATTCAACATAATTAGGTTCAATGTTCCAACATGTAGCTTCGGGTGGCAAAGCGTCATCCCCTTATATACCTTCACCTACCTCGACGCGATTACGCTTACTACTTGAAGCTTCTGCTGTGTCGTCATTAACAAGAAAATAACGATCACCCTATCGCCAAACAATCTCCATAGACACTAACGACTGTAAGTCTAAAATAGAGTTCCCTAAAACTAATTGTGTAACTATTCTCTCAGTTAGTAGACGAAGATGCTTTGCAATTTGGTTGACAAATGCTCCAACTACTATTTTGCTGGCTCTAGCTTTAGCCACATATATTATATGTATACTTAACCACATACCAGCATTAAAGTGCTTGGCATGCACTATGCACCACAATACAAACAATTATGCTTTAGAGACTGCACCTTGACTATCTCCTCTACCAAATATAGTAGAAGTTAAAAACCTATAAAGATAACGAAGGTTAGGGTCTACTAAAGTAGACGATGTAGACCTACTTAGAGAGAAAACGTTTCTTGAATTAGTAATTCATTCCAAAATTCTATAGGCCTAAATTCATCACGGTAGCTATATAAATTACTATGTGAAAATCCAAATATACTATTCAATACATCTAAAGTAATAACAGGTGGCTTATTTATCAATCTAAATGTCATATTAATCACAGTTTCATCTTAGGTAAAGACCAATTGTAAAGTAGTCAAAAATTCTAAAGTTAATTCAACGTATGAATTTTTTAAAAAATTAAGCAAATCTATCCCATCCTATGTTATGCGACAATTCATTTCCTCAATATGTTATTCCTAATTTAATAATAGGTCAATGATCAATAAATCTGTTCGACATAATCGGAATATATTTTAAAGTTGCATGCCTTAATTGGCTCTCGCGACTATCAAATTGAAGACAAGGATTACTTAAAATAGGCACATCATTTGGTTAAGAAGATGAAGATGTCGAGAATCTCACATGAGGCATAAACTGAGTAGCAATTAAGAATCAAAATAATTTGGTAAATCTCACCCCAAACGAAACAGTTTATTGCTTGATTAGGTTTAGAGCAGTTAAATATAATAGGCAAACGAGAAATCCTATGGTAATATGAGTCCAAAATGTTCATATGAAGAAGGAACATTGGGATTATTTTCTAACAAACGCATGACACAATTCTAGTGGTATACAGGAAATCTCACTTGAGAGATCCATTTATTTAAAATTATTCATGTTCTAGACTATACACAAGTTCTATATACTTTTGAACTTTCTGATAGGTCATATTTAAGTGTCAACAAAAGTTAGCCCCACCCACATGATAACGTATAGCTAATCACCCATCCGACTCTTAGAGCATAAAGTTGTACTTCACATGCTCTTTAAAAAAATCTAACCTAGGATGGATGAAGCGACATTTTTTAAACTTAACTAATTATTAAAAATAAATTCAAAACAATACATTCAATTTTATAATTTCAATTTCTATTTCAATTTCAATTTAGGCTTAAATATACGTGCTATAATAAATAATTATAAAGTAAATGATTAAAAAGAAGAAGATAATTAAAGAAAAAAATTAACTCCCCCTCTTAAACCCAAATTATATCTTGTCTAATTCAACATGTTATACTAACATCACAACTGCAATTAACTTTGTCTCTCTACAAATGCGACAAACAAACTATAAAATGAAAAAAAAAAGTTTTAAGGAATGTTAGCAAGTATCTTACTGATAGCTGATGGTAAATGACGTGTTGGAGCAGATGTCAGGGAAGCTAAGGCGATGAAAGAAGGCGATGGTAGATGAGAGGAAGTCGCAGGAATCACCAGAGAACAAATTTGAGGTTGAAAAAGAAGAGGTTGTAACCAGCGTGATATTTGCTTGTGTGACTTAATTGGATTAGGTTAGGTTTAGGGATTTCAATTTCAATCATAGGTGTGACTTAATACTTAATAATTCATACCAATGATATTTTTTCGTATTTTAATTAATTGATTTTAAATATTCTTTTTAACTTATTCGAGTTTCAGTCATGTGACTCATGGTTAGCTAAGTTACACCCGTGACTCATGATATTTTTTTAAAAGTTTTTACTCAAATATTATAATAAATTTATTTACTATGTATATTTTATCCATTTATAACAAATACATTACACTATACATTTCCAAATTTTATTTGATTTTTTCATTCCTAACTTAACTAACTAATTTGTTAATTCATTTTAAATATTCTAGCTATCATATTTTTACTTATTTTCTCCCTAATAATTCTATCCACATTCACAAATCTTAAACTTTTTAATTCCTTCCTTACTATACATTTCCAAATTTTTTAATTTTTTAATTTAACTTACTTATTTTATTAATTTATTCTAAATATTTGAACTTTTATAATTTTTACCTCTTTGACGAAAATTTATCTGCAATCACCCAATTGTATTTTTTCTAAAAAAATTTTAAATTGCACAATATTCATTTATACATCAACTATAGATAATATAACATATTTATAAATACTCCTGAATTCTAAATTAAGTGGGCATTATATTTATTTGGATTATCATTGGGCATTTGCGTAATGTCCATCTGCTAGTATTCACCACGTATACACGGTTCGTTGGATGGTCTTGACTCATGAAGAAAAGGTAACCAAAACAAATTTAACAGGAACAAATCTTTTGTTCCCATAAATCTGTTTCAACCCCTTTTTATTAATTTTTATCCATATATTTATACGAGACCCACATAAATCCTATGCCAAATTTAACAAGTTGCACACAACTACCAATTTCACAAAATCATTGTCATGATTGTTTCAAATGATTGATAATCATTTGAAGATCAAGACATAGAGGATACATTCATCTTGTACTCAATTTTCCGTTTTGTACTGTCTTTACAGTTTGAATATGTTTTTGTCCCTTACTTTAAAAATGGTCACACAATGATAGTTATCTTCCGAGAAAGGGCTTTCATCATAAATTTCATATAATTTAAGATGTAACAATTCCATAAAAATAATTTCTTCCAACTTCACGATGTTTTTCAGTTTGAATAAAGCTACTCTAAGATTTTCTTGTAAATATAATAATAAAATTTCTAAAATCATTCCATTTTTTGTACTCATCTTGTGTACCATAATGAACAGGTAGTGGATTATATATTAGATAAAGGGCTAATGCAAGTATATTATAGATACATAAACCCAAGAAAATTTTACTAATTTTATTAAAAAATATTATAGAATTAATATTAAATTTTTTACTTAGTTAATCCCAGTAGAAATCTCGCTGAGATGTAGAGTTTGGAGACGTCTAATAATATATAGCTTTATTTTCAACTAATTGAGATACTATTCTTGATAAACCCACAAAAAAAGAAAAAAGAAAAATATTGAAAATGATTTGAAGAAGAAGAAAACAATCAAATACATAAACAATATAATTGCATAAATAAATAAAATAAAATTAGAAGTAAAAATAAAGATTAAAAATAAATCTTAATATTAAAATAAGTAAATAAATAAGCAGACAATAAAAAATAAATAAGTAAATAAATAACAATTGAAAGAGATGGAGAAACAAATTAAAGAGAAAATATCACTAACAAGGGTATTCACATTATTACAAGATATAAGAAACAAAAAAAAATGAAAAAGTTCATAAGATATATAAAAATAAAAGTATCTCTTTATAAAAGAAAAACAACCTTTCTATGTAAGATTTTCTAACTATGTTTTAGTTTTCTAAAGTTTATTATCAAATGTCAAGTCTTTGGTAAGCTACAGTAAAGTCATATCATACCTAATCACTTTTATCTAATTTTTCTTAAGTCATTATTTTATTCTTTTATAGATCTTGAATACAATTTTCTTACATTCTCTTAGCGTGATGTCAAAATATCTTTTGTTCTAATATGTCTAAACTACTTAAGTTTTATTTTCCTTAACTTACTGTCAATGTTAGTCACCCTCAACTTGTTTCTTATCACTATATTCATTACCTTATTTGTTATTATAAAGTTACATATTAAATAAAGCATCCTCATCTCTATCATCATTAATTTATAAATGTGCACTTTTTTATAGGTCAATACTCTACCATATAGAGTATGGTCGGTAATGGAGAACCATGGGCATGTGAAAGACAAGAAGATAAGCATCCATGGTGTGATTCGCCTCAAGGAAGCCTAGGACGTGACTTGTATAGACATGAGCTTGCCAAAGAAGGCTTAGGAGCTGAAATTGGATTATATTTTAAGTCTGAATGTTCAAAGCAAGGGGATGAATGAAATTCCCATATCAAAGGCCCAACATTCAAGTCTAATGTTCCTAAAGATCCATTACAAGATATTGAAGGCCCAGTGACAAGAGCTAGGGCCAAAGCAATGAAGCAAGCACTGACTTGTTTAATCCAAGACCTTCAAGAGATAGAGCCCATATTGTTGAGTCAGATTTCATCTCATAAAGGTCCAAGAGGCATTGTCTTATTCCTTGACGCCCAACACAAAGTGTGCAAAGGCTCACATGGAGTCCAATTGGGAGAACTCACTTAAAATACCATGTGATAAGCATGTGTCACTTAAAAATAAGGATAAGGACATGATCTATAAGGTCCAACATGTTCATATCATGTTTTAATTAGTTTCCTTTTTGTTTTCCTTGAAATAAGGTTATCTAGTCAACACCTTTACAAGTTTATTTTATTTCCTTTTAAGGATTGATCTGTTTCCTTTTATTTAGTTTCTTCTTTAGGACATTAAGTTAGGAAGTTTTTTTTCTATAAATAGGCACCCTCTATGTACTTTGAAAGGAGATTTTCATTCAGAAATAATATTAAGAGCTTTTTTGCTTTCTTCGTACTCTTTGAGAATACTTGACTTATCAAAGGAGTGGTCTTCCTTTGTGGCATCCCAAGGTTAGAGTTCTAAGAGACAAGTTCTCTTAGGGTTCTTTCCATTGACCAACGTTCTTGTTAGGGTTCTAAGAGACAAGTTCTCTTAGGGTTCTTTTCATCGACCAACATTCTTCTAACCTCCTATTTTCTCTTTGTGTTCTATTTCTATTTTTCAACTTTGTTTCTTGTGATTCTGTGTGTTTGCTCGATTCTGGCCATTCCCAGGTATAGCTCCATCTTGTTGAAGGTTCTCTAGGATACGTTCCTATTGGGTCTGCCATCATTTGGTATCAGAGTGCTTTAGTTGCTAGATTTCAAATAACTATCCTTTTGTTGTTTACTTTTGTTCTTCTTCTTTGTCCGTTTTTCATCCATTGTTTTGTTCACTTTTTGATTGAGTTTTTGGTTGAATAATAGGTGTCTCTTCAAGTTCAGAATCTCTTCTTTCTCCTCGTTTTGGAATCATTCAAATCCAAACCTTCTAGAGCAAGTTACACTAAGTCGAAATTTGAGAACATCCAGCTTCTGAAAATTGCTTTACTTCCATATTTACTTGTGTGAACTTCAAATTATCTAAAAAAAAGTAGAAGTAAAAAAAAAAGAAATTCGTCAAAAAAAGAAAAAAAGAGAAAACAGAAATTCGTCAAAAAAAGAGAAAAAAGAAAATCGTTAAAAAAAGAGAAGGAAAGAAAAGAAGAAAAAAAATCAAAGTGTGTGATGCAATTTTTAGAGAAGTGGAGTCCAAGTTTGCTACTTTCCTAATTGCAATCAAATAAAGATAAAATCTTTCCTATTGCTTGAACTAGAATTGCAAGTACTTTCCTATCTTGTATTGCTTGGAACTTGCTTACTTTCCTATTTGCTTCACTTTCTTATTTCAATTATTTTCATATTTTGCAGTTTCCTATTTCATTTCTTGCCTTATTCATCTTTCTTTAGCGTCAAGTTTGACTTTCCTTGAGATAATCACTTCCTTAATTTATTCCTTATACTATTTTTCCACACTCTATTTCCCCTTTTGGATTCTTTGAGAATTTTATCTTAGGATTCTAATCTTGGCTACCACTTGGTTTTATTGCTTCTATTTGATTGTGTCTTGTTTCGAATAAGGATACTATAGAAAGCCAGTTGAGTGGTAAAAGGCAAGAGTGTTTGCATTATAGAAAGAGCCAATTTTTTGTGTGAAACACGAGTTGTTTGACATATGTTGAGTGTATGCACATGAGGTTGAGTGGTGAGGTCCATATTGTTTTTGTTATTCACTAATATTTTGCAGTTCATAAACATGTCTCAAGAAGATGAATCAGATGAGCAAGATCTTAAAGTCTTTATGAAGGCTGTGCAAGATCAATTCCAGAGGTTGAATGCTAGGTTGGATGACATCTAATCCACGTCAAACTCCAAAGGTCTTAGAAGAGTATTCCATGGAGAAGATGAAGATGTGCAATCCGAGGATGAAGGCCCCAACACTAGGAGAGGTAGACAAGCTTCTTCTCATAATGAACTTGATAACATAAAATTGAAAATCCCTTCCTTTCAAGGGAAAATGATCCTGAATTATATTTAGAGTGGGAGAGGAAAATAGAACATGTATTTGAGTGTCATACATATAGTGAAGAGAAAAAGATAA
>JANZLD010024135.1:0-10480 GCA_026413575.1 Erythroxylum carthagenense
TTTAGTAATGAAATGATGAATTGAAGAAGTTTTGTTTGTATATGTTCAGAGTTAATTTCTTTGTTAAAATGGTTGTGCTGAAAGATTTGTATGAATGTATGTAAGTTTTGTGTTAAATGTTGGTGGTTTGGGTTTTGTCCTAAAGTTTCACCATGTCGAGGCCCAGAGTATACCGCAGTGAACCTTTCCTGAAGGATTTCAATGCTAAATTTGGTAACTTCACTACAGAGATGCAAAGACTTTCGTCGCAGTAAACTACTCAAGAGGAGACTTCATTGTGGCGAAGCCAAACTTTTGCCACGACGAACTCGCCACTACTGAAGCTAAAATTTTTCAAAGTATGAAATTTTTGGGAAATCAGAGCCTCGTAATAGGTACTGTGACCCCACGTGCCAACATTGATCGGTATCAGAGCGATAGTTAGACTCTGGAAATAGGACCCAACATCTTGTGGTATCAAAGCTTAAGCTTTTCCTAGGCTTAGAATGCATGGTAGGATAAATTGTTATGTTATATGATTAATTATTGCATTGTGAATTGGTTGATTGCATTAAGTGACATGCATATCATGCATACATGTAGGAATTAAGATTAAAAGGAAATGTAAGCTAAACATTAGTGTTTACATTGAAGGAGTAAAAGGCCACCTCGTAAAGAAACACGAGGAGTTTTGCAAGGATCTGCTACACCTGATTCCTCACTATTAGAGAAGGGTACTGATGAGTGTAGAATCCTAGTAATTGCAACTACATGAATCACATGTATGAACTTTGTTAAGAATTTGGGTGACCAGAAACAATGAGAAGAATGGTATTTTGTCCGAGTGTAAGCTAAGGAAAGTTTTGGATATTTAGAAATAAGAAATATTATGTAGTCCGATATGTTAGGCATAGATTCAGTATTTGTGATTATGTCAGCGAATATGGTAACAAGATTTTGTTGAGGATATATACTTGAATTGATATGGGTGTGAAAATATTCTCATGAATTGACCCAAAAAATAGAGAAAGGGGTGGAAATGATAAGATTTAAGGTGTACAAGCAAAGTGGAATTGAAAAGTTGAACTCAGAATTAATCTAGTATAAGATTGTGCTAGTGATTTGAGATCAGAATTTCAAGATGGATATGTGTCTATAATTCTAAATTGATTAAGAAAGTAAGTAGGGAAAACGAAACAAATGATAGTGATATATGAAGAAGTTCTCAAGCTTATGTCGACTAGTTATTATGAGTACATATCCGATAATGTGGTTACATTGGTGAACAATGTGATTGAGTATATACGAGATCTATATTTGGATATGGTATAGGAGATAATCTATGATCCCTATAGTTAAAAAAATATAAGGTGGATTAGAGTAACACGATGGAAATATGGTATAGGTGATTATGCTGAAAAGGGAACTACTATGGAGGAGTAATTTTTGAATAGTTATAGAATATAGAGAGATTGCTCGGAATCAATTGTGATTGATGTATCATTAGCATGAGATATGAATTCATGACCTGTCGAAATTAATTTTGTATATAAGAAGTAATGATCTTGATGGTACATACCAAAATATAAGAGTAAACGAATATGCCTCTTATTTCATTGTGTTGTATTATGAGGAATATTTTGATCATGTAACATGTGACAAAAATTGAAATTATTGAAATATCATGAACGGTTGAAATTGATCTTATTGAGGTATTAAGAATGGCTGAAACAGCAATGATGCATATAGTTGATTGATAAACATTGCATGAATAATATAGATGATAGTAGCAAGAAATCTTCTTTCGAAGAAGAATTTCATTGAATTAGGTTAAGCAGATCAGATAGTTTATATTAAAGATGGTCAATGAAAGAACAAATCATAAATGAATATGTAATGAATCAAAAGTGAATATTAGAGTCATATCCCTAGTGGAGACTCAAGCGTAAGAGGTAAAGTATACTACTGAGAATGTATGTATTTTGTTTGATGTAAAGTATCCAACTGTGTGAGTGGATTCCCAAATTTGCAGAGACATTAATTGCTAATGTGAGGAGAACTTAGATCCACATTATATTTTATGCGAATATGCACAAGAGATATAAATTAGATTTTGATGAATATGTTACCAACACAAGAAGTTAAATTTGCAAATAAAATGAAAATGTGTGGAGAAATTAGTATGATGAGCATACAAAAGAGTAAGTCAATGTGAAATCAGAGGAAATCGAATCAATTGAGAAAATCACTCAAGAAAGGAAGTCAATTAAGAAACTGAGAATAACAAGAGATAATATTTCTGCATTGAGGAATTAGTTACTTAAGGAATTACGAGAACTAATCATGGGCATATGAAACTTTGGAAATATTTGTTTAAGTTAACAAATGCCCAGACAGTACTATGGTATTAAAGATTAAAGAAATCCAAGCAAAATTTGATGATGTATTAAATGTATTTGAAAAGTTGAGAAGAATAGTTTGAATACTTGAGGAAAAACTTGTAAACCGTATGAGTAATGAATGTAAAGAGAATTTTTTAAGAATTATAACACCGATACTAATTATATTGTCTAGATTTGGAGATTCTACAGTACACAATGATGTTGTGTAAGAGATTAGGATAAAATCCGATGCAACATGATACAATGATTTTATATGTATGGAGATAATTGAAACCTCATAGGTTGATTATTTGATACATGAATTGAAACTTGTTGCAATAGTGATTGCTTGAAAGTTGGAGACATTATATGTACAAAAACATCTTGGATATATATATAAATATATAGATCATAAAAGTTTGAGGTAATTATTGAGTTGAAAGAATTGAATATGAGATTGTGAAAATAGATAGAGTATTTGAAGGATTATAATTTAAAAAAATGAGTATTTCCCTGTAAAGTTAGTGTTTTATCTAATACATTAAGCAGAAATCCTGATAGTAGTGAAGCATGAATTCAGATATTAGGGTTATCATATCTGGTGCAAAAAGGAGCATAGAATGTGAAGTTAAATTTTGGGCAAATCAAAGTACTATTTTCTATAGAATTGAAGATCAGTTTCACATGAAAGGATTAATAAAGACCAAATTGAGGATTTAGAAATTGTGAATCTTACAAAGAAATTGGAAATGAACACAAATTTTGAGTTCAAATAGGAAGAATGATATTTTGTGATTGAAATAAGAAGTATGTGTACCGATAAAGATGATTGAGTAAAGAGATTGTCAGATAAGCATAAATAACAACCTATGATATACATGCTAGTAGGAATGCACCGAAACAACATTTAGCAGCTAAAAATGTAGACTTAAGTGACTGAATGTTTGAATTTACCGATGGTCTTATGTAACATCCCATTACCCATGTTAAGGATAGAACTGTGAATTATGAGAAAGTATTGAGAAATTAGGAAAATGCACGTCAACATGCACATTATTGCACATTCATATGATTGTACATGCGTTCGTTGACATTTTCGAGGTATAACTAAATTATTAAATGTGATTTAAATGTGATTTGGCAGTTTTGGTGTATTTAAGGTATTTTAAAATTTTCGGTGAATTTTTTTTTTAAAATAATATATTGATATATGGGCCAATTATAGAGTGACACGTGACAGCATACATAGGTGACAAATGGCTGCATTGTATTATGACAAATGGGTTATATTTGTGGTGATAAGTGGCTGTTGGGTTGTACGATAGATGTAATACATGCAAATACCCACAAAGTTGGTTCTGAGAAAAGAATTACTGTATCTTTTGATCATCGAAAGCATTCTTTGCTTTGTGTTTTTGTCCCTCACCGAATATTGAATTGTTCTTGTTGGTTGTCTTTGTAGCTGAATCAAGTAAGTAACTTGATGATGTTTTTATGGTGTAAAAATATACATGCATGCATGGGTTTGAGAATTGTGGTTGCGGTATTGAATAATTTTGATGATTAATTTAAGAATTAGGAATTGTTTAACACTGTATTGAATGGATTCTGGATTGGGGAAATATGAAAAATTACATAAGGCTAATGAAGAAATATGTGTTTCTGTTATGGTTCAGAAGAATATGTAATTGGTGATGTACTATTCATGCATGAAAATTTTATGAAGTGTTAACTGAGGTGATTTTGATTAATAAGTTTGGATTTCAAGAAAAAGCGTAAGAGATGTAGTGTTAAGGGAAACTGTGTATAAATGTAAAATTTATATTGAAATGAAGGTTTTGCTATAAATGAGTAACTCAGAAAAATGAAAGTGCTGGAATTAATGTTTATTTGAATACGCTCTGTTTTTTGTGTTAGTGTGAAGTCCTAAATTTTGATCTGTTATGGGTGATTTTGAATTGTGGTAGGAGTTGAATGAAGTGAAAGTGAAAAGTTGTGTGTCTATTGATAGTATGAGAGTTGGAACTTTACAATAGAGTGAGACAGTGAAAATGAAGCTTCGAATTTATGATGTTTGATGTATAGGATTGTTCTGTATTATTTTCAAGTTATGGTGAGTATAGAAATGCATGATTTATAAGTTAGAAGGATTTAAGTTAGAAAAAGGGTTGTGTTTAGTTTCGAGAAATTCGGTGAAGAAGAAGAAGTGAGGGAGAAAATTTCTGCGAAAACATGCAGAAAATGGTGTCCTGTAGCAAGAGGGAAGTCACCCTCGTGCTAAAGCACGATGGTGACTTTACATGGGTGAGTTAAAAGTCACCCTCGTGCTTAAGCACGACGGTGACTTTGCCCGAAGTGACTCACCCTGAATACCTTTGCTTCTTTTAGTCATAACTTTGTCATCTGACCTCTAAATGACATGAGATTTAAACCAATAGATTTCTAACACATGTTTCTACCTCTCCATAAAAATTGGTAGCCTTATGAATTAAATTGGAAAACATTGATTGAATCAAACTGACGGAATCTGTTGGAATAATATGAACTGGAATATTTAACTGAACAGACTTTGGTATTTTGCTTATATCTTGTCCTGTAGAGCTCTGAATGGGATAATTCTTGATTTTAATTAAACTAGAGACTTAGGGATACAAATTTTCTTTAGAGATTAAATTCTAATTCTACATCTAATAATTTCATAATCTGATTGGAAATTGAGATAAGAATTATGTTGAAGTTTAAGAACAGTCTAAAATCTTTTGAGAATAACTTTCAATATAATGACCCAAATTGAATGAAGTTTGTATCATTGGAAACTTAAGACTTGGAAGAACAACTTTATAGAAGGAAGTATTGCCTAATTTTTTCATTTACCTTATTAGATTAATTATGCAAAGTTAGCCTGTAAGTACGTTGGTAGAAAAATCTGAAGTGGTCAATTAAGTTATGTAATTAATTTCACATTGTTTTATTATGGTCCAAATTATAAATACAAATGATATTAATGAGGGCTTTGATATCTGAATGATTTGATGATAAGGATCACAATAAGATACCCCGAAATTGTTATTGAATATGCATTGTGCATATTTTATATAAGTAGATGTGCATAAAGGAATACTTATACATTTATGCAAAAGTGTGATATTTGTAAATATGTTTTGAATGATATGGAGGAGCTCATTGGACGCCAGTCAGACATTGTCGGACCATCTAGACAATAGCATATTGGAGTGTACTGTGAATCAACCTAGATTATTTTCCTAGGATTGATTTGATTTGATTTGATTAACTTCCAATATTATTGACTTGTTGTGATTTGTTTATAAATTTCGGATTCGAAGTATGAGGAGTTTAATAGTTGGGTATGTATTGAAAGTGCTATGATTTGATGTGTAATTCTGCATGACATGTGAATTCTCAATGAAAGTTGAATGTCGGACTTAGGTCCGATGATTATGAGTTTCTAATTGTACATCATATATGACATATTTAGTATTTGATGCATTTCATAAAATGCATGCTTAGATAAAGGCGTTGTGACCAGAGTTGCCAGTAATGAAAGTGCTTACACGTATAGCTTTGCTCTATGATTTTTGTTTCTGCATGTAAAGCTATGCTCCGTAATATATGTTTCTGACCCAGCCCAATAGGCCAATATTTGATTCTGTATGTGAAAGGCACTCAGTCACAACAATAATAACAAACGTGGAGTCTCATATGCACATGTATTAATATAAATATGTTATAATTAGCAATGATTACATGAAATGCCAAGTTAATGTGAGTATTTGGAAAATACATGTTTTGAAAAAATATTTGTGAATTATGATATTTGTGTTTATGACCTGGGTGAAATCATCGATGATGGTTCACTCATTGAGTTCACAAAACTCATAAAAATTACAACATGGCTTTTTAGGTACAAGACAGGAGACCTAGTTCTTTAGACAAAACTAAAGGTACCTTTTGGATTAAGTTATGGCTCAGAGGTCTCTCAGCTGACACCAGAAGTGTTGTAGCTTTTATTTTTGTAGTTTTGCTAGAACCTGTCTGACGTTTGTAAATATTTGTTTAATGGAAACAGTGTAAGCTTTGTGAATGAATGAAATGTTTAGTTTTAAAAATATAGCAACTTTTAAGTATGTTAGATGATACCATGTGTAAGTTGGATTTGTTTTGCTCTAACATACCATTATCATAGGATATGTACTTAAATGTCCATGGATGTTCAAGTATATACCTTATGGTAGTCGGATGTTGCATCTTAACTATCGAAGATATGCTTAAGGCTTATATTTTGGAGTTCATAGGAATATAAGATCAATGTATAGTTTTGATTGACTTTAAGCATAATAATCACTATCACAGTGATGCCATTAGAATATTATATGGGGCATTATATGACAAGGGAGTCATCTGCCCTTATATTTAAAATGCATAAGGCCTAAAATGGTTGAAGTCTAGGATTGATTCAAAGGATATTGTTGATGAGTGAAATGAATCTATAATAGAAATTAAGTGATTAAAAAAAGATAAAGGAGTTAGTGGATCAACACCGAAGGTATGGAATAAAGTGAGATGAACATAAGGGTTAAGTGTACTAACACTATAGTGATGTGAATTATTAAGTGAAAGATAAATTGTCTCTGAGAGTATCCCCTTGCCAAGGTGTGCTTACATTAGGTACAAGGTATGCTAAGGTTAGGAAAAAGGATTAGCTACATCCGATATGAATTGATCAGTATAAAATTATTATAAGTTAGTGATACTGATAAAAGATGTCTTAGATTCATAATGAGATATTTGTGAGTATGTTAAGAAATATTGATATGATATGATATTGATGTTATCGACACAGGAAGTGGAAAAATTTGTGAGTAATATGAAACATGATGAGGAACCAGTTAAAAAGGTGAATGACCAAATAAAGGATTGAAAGACCGAGTGAGTCTATTAACTATGGTCATTTGAAAGAAATTATTCGAGGGATGAAGATAAATGAGAAATGGAGGAACATCCTACCTTCTTGATCAAATAGGTAAGAATTTGGAGGACGAAATTCTTTTAGGGGGAGAATTGTTGGACCCTGAAATTTTTTCAATTATTATTGATTTATTTGTTTCATTATTTTAGAATTGATTCATTAATTTGATGGACATAAATAGAGATTTGAGATTAGATGGAAAGATTTGAATTAAGTTAGAATTAATATGGTTTTTAAGAAGATTAAAGGAGTTAGGAGGTAAATGAAAGAATGGGCAAAATGGGAAGACCAAAGAGCATAAGACCAAAATGTGGTCTTGTTTAAGAAAAAGAATAGAAGCATCGTGAGAGGGAGAAAAGAAGAGAAAAAGAAAACAATATCAAGCTAGGGTTTTGAAGATCATGGACATTTTGATTTTTTGAATGAAGCATATTTAGTGAATGTTAGAAGTGAAATGAAAGTGAAAATGAAGTAGAATATGTATAGGAGCTTATTGATGAATGGTACATGTAGATGTTTTATTTTGGTTAATGATCAAAGATAGATCATGAATTGGTTTGTGAATGATATTGAGTTGAAATGAAGTAGAAAAGAGGATTTTTGTTTAAGATATGTTACATGTAAGATGTTGGGGGTAAGGAATCTAGAAAAATTTGGGAAGACGAGTTGAGTTTCTGTCAAAGTTTGCCATGGTGAAGTCCCCATAGTTCTTAGTGGCCAACTTTGAGGTTCACTGTGGCCAACCTACAGGAAATCAAAGTTCATCGCGGCCAACTTATTGGTTCGCCACGGTAAAGTTTTCTATGCATAACTTAAACATCCATTGGTATTTTGGGCATAAATTTTTGTGTAGATATCCCAATGGAGTGATTTTTGATTTGTAGTAAACTAGAGACATAACGCTACAATTTTTCTGAAGAAATCAAGTTCTAGTTCAGTATCTAAGAATTTCAATTTTTAGATGGAAGTTGAGCTTAGAATATTATTTTAGCATAAGAACAGTCCAAAAATGTTTGGGGTATAACTTTTGGATTATTAAACCAAATTGAATGATTTTGGTCATTAGAAATTTAACACAGTGAAGGACATTTTTCTAAAAGGAGGAGTTACCAAATTCCCTTATATACCTTATCAAAATGATCATGGAATATTGACCTGTAGGTTGGGACTTTTGGAAGAATTTGAGTATCTAAAATTTTTCTTAGCGAATATTCTATATATGGGTCTTCAAATTGTATTCCTATTGAATGGGAATTTTGTCATTGATTAAGGGAATCAAAGAAGGAGGGTCAAGAGGAGAGGCACCTTTGAGCAAGTCGTTAAGCAAGGAGTTCAAGGTGGGTAATATATTTATGCTCATTGTGTAATATAGGAAATTGCCTTATGGGTGAATATATGCTAAATTACTTAAATTGAATGCATGTGTATTGTATGTTAACTTGCTTGAAAATGAATTATTATAATTATTGAAAATGCATTGTGATTTGTGAATTATGATCAATTTATGCTATTGAAACATGTCATGGCATTTTGTATGAACGAAAAGATAGAAAAGCATAAAAGTATGAGCATATGATAAAACGATTATGTGCTTTTGTTTGGCCACGAGTGGAACTATTCTATTCGTCACGTGCACATTGATAAGAGCCTTCTCTCTGTTGCCCACTTGTGGCATATAAGCTTCAAAAAATGGACTCATTCTATTGATGGTGTAAACTTTGATTTCTCCATTCTGTTTCCATGGAACTCTCGAGCCATTTGTTTGTGCATTGCATAGATACATAATTGAATGTTATGTTTTGATGCTTAAATTTATATTATACGTTTTAAGTGATAACATCCTTGACTATGAATATTTGAGTTTGAATTTGTGGATGATTGACTTGCTAACAAAAATAAATTACAGATGTATATGAATGAATATATATGTATACGATTAAATTGTATGGCTCATTGCCAATGGCTATAAATGTATAAGCCACTGAGCTTTGTAGCTCACCCCATTATCTTCCACTCTACAGGCGAAGAAAAAGCAGAACAAGAGAATTGTGAACCTTGCAAAGAATTTGGCAACTCCAAAATAGCTATATTTAGTAATTAAGTTAATTCAGAAACTTTTGGTATTTAAAATCATATTAAGCATAAGCATTCAATTGTAATATGTGCATTTTGTATTTTGTAATAAGTCAATGATGTAGCTTTTGATATGTAAATAAAGTTTTTCAAACTCTTTTGCTTTAGTAATGAAATGATGAATTGAAGAAGTTTTGTTTGTATATGTTCGGAGTTAATTTCTTTGTTAAAATTGTTGTGTTGAAAGAATTGTATGAATGTATGTAAGTTTTGTGTTGAATTTTGGTGGTTTGAGTTTTGTCTGAAGATTTCATTGTGTCGAGGCCTAAAGTACGCCATGGCAAACCTTTCCCAAAGAATTTCTATGCTAAATTTGGTGACTTCACCGTGGTGATGCAAAGACTTTCGCCGCAGTGAACCCGCCATTGTTAAAGCTAAAATTTTTCAAAGTTTGAAATTTTTGGGAAATCAAATCCTCGTAATAGGTACCGTGATCCTAGATGCCAACATTGATCGGTATCAGAGCGATAGTTGGACTCTAGAAATGGGTTTCAACATGCTAGTTTATTCCTTATATGCTTAGCATGATAGCACAAGTGTGGCAACTCATTATAACTTATTTGTTTCTCCAATGCATGGATCATTGAGTTAAGAAACATTTAGGACATGTTCTTATTTGGCTCATCTGGGACTACTTGCATCAATCAAACTTTATTAAAATCAATAATATGTTTTTCATAACTCAATTAGTGAGGAGATTTAGTGTGCTTGATGTTGAGCACAAGTTAATAGTTATTTGTATTCCTTTCATACTTATTATGGACATCTTTAGGGTAATAAGGATGGTGGAGCTGTAAATTAATGCACATATAGTACTTTGCCCTAATATACACACCACCACGAGCAGTGGAGGACATCCACACATATAAGGAGCATCCCAGAGATAAGGAGCAAGTGAGCGTATTGACATTACTCCACGATTTGAGCTATTCATCGACTTTAAAGCTACCGATTTTAATGTATATAAAGCAATATATATATATTAGATCTAATATTATAA